>JAVSCE010011125.1:0-115738 GCA_032199065.1 Smutsia gigantea
TGCAAATTAGTTCAACAGTTGTGGAAAGCAGTATGGAGGTTCCTCAAAAATCTAAAAATAGAAATACCATTTGACCCAGGAATTCCACTCCTAGGAATTTACCCTAAGAATGCCGCAGCCCAGTTTGAAAAAGACATATGCACCCCTATGTTTATCGCAGCACTATTTACAATAGCCAAGAAATGGAAGCAACCTAAGTGTCCATCAGTAGATGAATGGGTAAAGAAGAGGTGGTACATATACACAATGGAATATTATTCAGCCATAAGAAGAAAACAAATCCTACCATTTGCAACAACATGGATGGAGCTAGAAGGTATTATGTTCAGTGAAATAAACCAAGCGGAAAAAGACAAGTATCAAATGATCTCACTCATATGTGGAGTATAAGAACAAAGAAAAAAACTGAAGGAACAAAACAGCAGCAAACTCACAGAACCCAAGAACGGACTAATAGTTACCAAAGGGAAAGGAACTGAGGAGGATGGGTGAGAAGGGAGGGACAAGGGGGAAAAGGGGCCATTACAATTAGCAGACGTAATGTTGGGGGGGCGCAGGGAGGGCTGTACAACTCAAAGAAGACAAGTAGTGATTCTAGTGATTCTATAGCATCTCACTACACTGATGGACAGTGACTGTAATGGGGTTGGTGGGGGGGACCTGATGAAGGGGGTAGTTTAATAACCATAATATTGCACATGTAATTGTGGATAAATGATACCAAAATAAATTATTAAAAAAAAGTAAGAATATAAAGAAAGTGACAATTATAACAATTGGGACACTGAGTACTCTGGAGTGACAGGCAAGGGAGAAGATGGAGGCCCTTGGGTTGCTGGCAGTACTTTATTTCTCCACTTGAGCGATGACCATACATGCATTTTGACTCACAAGAAATCATTGAGCTGTATATTTTTGTTTTGTTCCTTTTTTTCATATGTGTACTATATTTCACAAAAAGGGTAAACCAATACACTAAATTCCTTTCAAAGTTAAGAATCACAATGGAAATAATATACAGACATAAAATCAAGTTTTTAAATGTTTAAATTATTGCCATCTTTAATTCTTTTTGTACCATTTAAAATAGAACCCACAATAAAAACAAATATTTCTAAATTAAGCTAAAAAAAAGAGACTACTGGAAACATTGGAAAACAATGATGAAAACTTGGAGCATGCTGAAAGAAGGAAAGAAAAGGAGGAAGAAAGTGAATCCAGATGACATTCCAACATTTAATTTCAATTTGTTTTAATGCATTTCTGACATTGGATATTTTGTTGAACTGAATTTTACAAACAAAAACTCAAAATTAATGAAAAATACAATATAATTTTTCTTCAAAGTAAATTTTCTACCATAGTTTATTTTCTTCCTTCTCATTGAATCCATATTTAATCCATTTTGGATGTCTTTCTGTAATACAAAAATGTCATTCACTTTCACATTTATTCCTCTGCTCTTGCTAGAATATTTTTCTTTGACCTGAAAATTTATTTTCATCTCTCAATGACTATTTCAATTCCATTTTACTTATGAAATTATCTCCTAACTTCTCAGGAAAAACTTAACTGGCCCCTCCTTCATTCCCTCTTATTTTACCTTTGCCTTGAATTTTCTAACTTTATATCTTCTCTGGTTTTCTAATAGTTATCTTAGTCATCCAGGGTTGTTCCTGATATTCCTGACCCAAAGACCAGATGTACTGGAAACACTCCCATTATTTTATACAGCCTGTAAAAGCTTGAAAACCACTGATCTTTAAGAATGAGAACCATATTTTCTTCAATTTTGTGTCTACATTAACTCTCCCTAGAGTTAGCAATTTAAAGATATTTGTTAAATCAATAAATATATAAAGTTGTGACAAAACTGAAGTAGAGTATCATTTCAGTTTATTTACTTTCTCAACAAATTCTTCCTGATTATCTACCATATACCAGGTATGGACAACATATTGTATATGTGTTGAAGAAAAGGACAGAGGCCCTATCTTTCAGAATTTTTAATATGGTCAAGCTGGCAAACTGTAAAAGCACTGTTTAAAATATTATGAAATGATACAAGCAAGAACCTTAATAAAATCTTATGTGGAAAAGGATAGGATATTATTCAGCCATAAAAAGAAAAGAAATCCTGCCATTTGCAACAACATGGATGGATCTAGAGGGTATTATGCTCAGTGAAATAAGCCAGGAGGAGAAAGACAGATACCATATGATTTCACTTATTTATGGAATATAAAAACAGAGCAAAACAGAAGGAAAAAAACAGCAGTAGACTTAGAGACACTGAGAAGTGACTAGTGGTTACCATGGGGGAGGGTTTGGAGTGCGTGGGGGAGGAAGATAAAGGGGCACAAAAATTCTCAGTCACGATATTAGTTTGTCACAGGGATAGTAGTACAGCATGGAGAATACAGTCAATGATTCTGTAACATCTTTCTATGTTGACAGTAACTGCACTAGAGGGGATGAGGATTTAATAACATGGATAACATGAACCACTATGTTGTATGTTTGAAACCAATACAAGATTGTATGTCAATGATACTTTAATTAAAAATTAAAAATTAAAAAAATATATATTAGGAATTTGAAATACAATTTCCTGCATACATGCCAGAGGGAATATTCAGAAAGATGGAACTTGCAAAGGATACCACATGAGGTAGATTGTGGTCCTTCATGAGGAATTGCCAAGTTGCTTATTGGGGTTGGAATAAAGATTACAAAGATGACTATTTTAGGTTAGTATTTGAGGAGGTATTAGTATGAAAAAAAAAATTACTAGTGGAAATTAAAGGACTGTTGTTTCCTAGGCATAACTCACAGGGGAAAATTCTGGGGCAAAATACCTCTAAAACTGAAATCAGTAAAAGGGGAAATAAAGTTAAGAAACCCGTTTATTTCTTACCAATGGTCACAACATCTCTCTCTTGACCAGGCTGCAACAGAAGAGAGCTCCACCCAACCTCTCTGGTCCAGATAATCTGCACTGTAATTACCTATTGATATGTAGATGGACTCACTGTCTCCACCCCTTGGAAACACCTACTGATATGCAGATGCACTAAAATCAGGTGAGATTCTGGAAATACTGCAATTTTACCCAAACTAAGTTTCATAAAATTCCCTTTGTTTATTTCTGATAGTTTAATTTCACAGTATCCATATGGAACAGAAGAACTTGGGGAAAACTGAATGTAACAAAAAGAGGCAAAGCAAAAATACTATGAAAAGTAGACACTAAAAGGAATATGATGCCATACGTGAGATTATAAATAAAAATATTACTCAGAATTATAAAATAATTTTTGTACATAGTTGAGTGGTTTGATAATTTTCAAAATATTTTATACTAACATTTATTAATCTTCTCAGGTTGCGTTACAAAATACCACAGACTGGGTGACTTAAACAACTAAAACTAATTTTTTCATAGTTCTGGAAACTGGAAATCTAAAATTAAAGTGCCAACAGGGTTGGTGACTTCTGAGGGTGAACCTCCTGACTTACAGACAGCTGCCTTTTCACTATGCTCTTTCATCTGTGTGTACATGTGGGGAAGGAGAGAGATCTCTTCCTCTTTTTATAAGGTCATCAGTCCTATCAGATTAAGACCCCACCCTTAACTGACTTCCTTTAAGTTCAGTTACCTCCTCCAAGTGAGCACTGAACCTAACAAGGCAAATTCTGTTAGCTTTTAAGGCTTGAGACTAATCCCTTTGATATAATGTTCTGTCCTTCAGGCCCTCTGGGGTGCTAGCACCATCCACAGCTCTAGATGGGTTTGGGTCCTCTGGCTCTGCCTGGCCAGAGTCCAGCCTCTGCAGCTCTACCTGGCCAAGGCCTGGCTCTCAAGGCTTGAGGTAGCCCCATATCCATGGCTATACAAGGCAGTCTTGGCCCTAGGCTAGGGGATGGAGGCTGTTCTGGCCTGTTGAAATGAAGGTGGCATCCTATATATGATCTCGGAATCTTTGAATATCTTCTTGAAGAATAGCACATTGTCATAGCTGAATATTGTACTGTCTGTCAAACTCAAGGAGTCCATTAGGCTTCCTTCATTTCATCCCATCTCTTTCCTCTTCAGTTCTAACTGGTATATTTTTTCTTCATATAATCTTGTAAGATTTTATCAAGTAATAATCCAGCAACACCTTTGATATTATCTTCAGAACATGCTTCCCCATTCTTTTACGCTATAGATAGGCTGAGAATCTTCAAGCTCTAGTTGCACTTTACTTAACAATTACATTTTCAGCTCATCTCTCTCATTATATTTTACTGTGAGCATTCTGGAGAAACCAAGCGACTCTTTTAATAATTTGCTTAGAAATCTCCTCATTTAAATATCCAGTTACATTATTCCCAAGTTCTATATTGCCCCAAGCAGTAGAATGTAAATTCAATTCAGCCAAGTTCATTGATACTTTATAACAAGGATCGCTTTTTCTTCACTTTCGAATAATGTTTCTCATTTCTGTGAGAGATCTCACCATAATGGACTTTAATGTACATACTTCCACCAACATTCTTTTCATGATTATTAATGTATTCTCTAAGAAGTTGGAGGGTTTCTCCCCTTTCTTTATGTGCCCTCCCAAGAACTGCCTTTAATATCCATATTTCTTGCATGCCCTTCAGAACTCCACCAAACTCTGTCTTGTCCTGAAGGCACTTCTGCATTATTAGACATTTGTTACAACATCACCTGGCTCTTGGTATAAATATCTGTGTTAGTCTTCTAGGGCTGTCATAAAAAATATATAGGCTTAAATCATCAAAATTTATTTTCTCACAATTCTGGAGACTGAACATCCGAGATCAAGGTGCCAATTGGGTCACTCTCTTACATATGACCTTTCTTCAGTGTGAGAAAGAAGAAAAATTTCTTCTTCTTCCTATAAGGCCACCAATCCTATTAGAAAAGGACCTCACTCTTAATGGCCTCATTTAACTTTAATTACCTTCTGAAGGGCCTATCTTCAAATACAGTCACCTTGGAGCTCAGGGGGACACCTCAGTCTGTAGTATAATATATAGGTCTCTCATACCGTACTAAATTTATTTACATAATTAATTAACCTGTCTTTCCTGGATTATCTGCTAAGAATTTTATATATCTCAGCTGACCTTCCACGTTATCTCTTTTATGAGCGTCATCATTTGAGAGTCACTTAAATTATCCCACTTGATTCTATGAGTCTTCTATTATTACCTCCATTTGTTAACTTTAGATATTGATACCTAGAATGATTAAGTAATTTCCCTATAGTCACAGAGAAGTTATATGATGAAGCAATGTTTCAGTCCATATGTCTAACACAAAAGTCTCTCCCGTAAAATTTACATCATACTTGAAAACAGATTGAGTAATACAATCACATGGCTCATATAAATATGTTTTATCTTTGACCACTTTCAAATCCATTAAGCAAATATACATAGAATATTAACAAAGATAAACTGTATGATTGAAATAGTATTCAAATTAAATCCTTTAAGTGCTTACAGAAAACAAGAATCTTAACTTTGCAAATCAGAATATGCAACAAAGACAAAGATATCATTGCAAAGTATCAGGGCTAATTCCATGTATATATCCACCAAATACTCCATAAAATAATCATTATATATTATATGTGGTTATATTCAAAAAGTAAAGATAAAATTGGTTTGTTTCACTGCCAAACACATAATTTTATGTTATCATCTACATAGCCTCATTGACCTTTTCAAGTTTAACATTGAATGAAATACTAGCATGACAAAAAGCATCATTCAATAAATTACATATCATTAGTGAAATATGTAGAGAACTAAAAGGAGATATTTCATAAAACTATTTGTAATTTAGTAAGTAGCAAACATGTGGTTCCCCTTGTTGGTTAGAGTTAGATAAAAAAAGACCAAGAGTCATAAATATTAGTTTTGGTAACAAATTAGGGTTTGATACCTAATAATATAATGCCAAGGACATTGTTTTGACTCATCAAGCATGAGCTTTAAAGAAGACATACTTCTTTCTCAAAGGTCCATAAAATACTGCATCATGTGCACAGCATGAGTTTAGTTCTCTTAAGCTTAATTGGTAAGATGAAGGAAAATAATACACAAAAATGATCTGAATAAAAAAATGATAAAGATGATCTCAGATTTGCAAATGTGTTAAAGAAAAGTAATGCCTAAACCAGGAAGTGATCAAGAGGCAAGACCAACCGTTGCAGAATGTGAAAGCCTTATTGTAAGCCTAACTTTTCACTTTTGTAAGATATTGCGATTTTCGTACCTTCTATAACTCTCAAAAGACTATCTTGAAACGTCAATTAAAATAAATGAAAAAAGTTTAAACTGTAATATAGGTGTAGATGTCATGATTATTGCTGAAGCAAAGTAATATGGTTAAGATCATGGACCCCAAATCAGACTAATTGGATCTGAATTTTGGCTCAGCCTCTTCTGACCATGTGAACTTGTCTTTATTGCATAATATATCTCTGCCTCTGTCTCGTCATCTTTTAATGGGTCATGAACAAACCTATCTCATGGGCAACTGGTAAGGATTAAACATTCTAAATAGATATAAAGCAGTTATAGTGAGAGCCCTTAAAGTGTCTTAAATAATCATTGTTTGTGACATTTCTGTTTTTTATTTGTTTCTGAATCAAATTGTGTAATAGAAATAAAATTTTATTTTATATAATAGAAGTAAATAAAATAATATTAATTCTAAACTGCAGTTACACAAATTTGGTGGAGATAGTTTTCTTTATATTATTTTGTAAAGTTTAGATGATTATTTTACTTTAACATACTCTGTGAAGAATTGTTTCTTTGGACAGGATATGGGGTTATTTCAACTTAAGAAAGAACTCTACAGAGTCAAAACTTACAGATTTATAAGTTTAAACAATAAAAAATAATAACCTAGCTAAATTACCCATTGGAGAAAACTCTTTCAAAATTTGGGAACATATATATCATCTATAAATCACAATGTTACCTTTAAAGTGCTGAAGTCCCACCATGCTGTTCAATGAGTTACAATCAAGAAACTAATAAAACCTGTCTGTCAGTTGATACATCATTGCTGTGTGAATGAATCATGGATAATTCCCTGTAAACTAATAAAGGATTATTCAAATTTCCACACAGGGACACATTTTTTAGAAGAAATAGCCTTTTGTTCTGCCATGATTGATTGCTTGAAGAATTTATATTTAATGAATTTCAAATCTACCTTATAATTTTTATCAATATTAACTTATTTTAGATATTGAAGACAAGATTTTGAAGCATAAATTAAGTCAGGTATTATCCCACTTACCTATTGCTGCATAAACAATCATCCCAAAATTTCATGGTTTAAAGGAACAACATTCGTTCTCCTCATGAATATGCAAATTGGAAAAAACTCAGCAGGGATAGCCCATCATTGCTTCATTCTGCAAAAGTTGATTGCCTCAACATTAGGCCCTTTTAGAATCTTAATCCTGTGCTTTGCAGATCCTCTCTGATAAATAATAGCTTATTTGAATTGTAAAGACATTTCTGTATAGCAGCTTTACAGGGACTTAAGCCAGGGGCAGCTCATTTAGAGTATATTGGTAAAAAAAAGAAACATTTTTTTGTCTTAGTCTTATAGAATTGGAGGTGGGAGGGGGACTAAGACAGAAAAGAATGTTCTAAAGGGCAAACACACCCATTGAATATCTTTGTGGGCAGAAATTCATAGACTCATTTCCACACTCACCCATTTACATACTGTCTATGATGGCTGTTTTTGCCCTATTATGGAAGAGCTGAGTAGTTGTGACGGAGAACCATATGACTGCAAAAAGAAAAATAGAAAATTCGCTAATTTATAAGCACCCCAAATAGCTTTCAAAGGAATTGTATCAGCTTGGACTTAAAAGAGCAGGGATAGCTGCCTTACCAATGAGGTTCAGCCCTGGACAAGTTCACTATGGATTCAGTGTGACTAAAGAAATGACAGTAAAACTTTCTTGGGATGAAAGGGTTATACCAAACTCTATTTCCACAGTAGCAGGTCAATCACTAGAATCCCGTTCACTCAGAGCGAGCATGCATCAAGCCGGTCTCTGCCTCTGGGCCTCTGTCCTCAGTGCTGCCACCACTCCAGCCTCTGCTCTGCTCTCCTGCAGCCTTGCAGCTGTACCACCATTTCGCCCAGAGCATTAGGCAGAGCTCTTTATATAGAGTCAATAGCAATGTATTGCCCACACGTGGGTAGTGAGCTAGCCAACCAGGGCCAGGTGAGAATCCTGGCCACAGGAACCTTCACTTTATCCACAAAAGCACAATGTGGAGAGAGGCTTTTTGGACCTTCATACTTCTGTGGACAAGACTGAAGAAGCTACCAAACTGCAAACAAGGAATACATTTTATATAAAAGAAGAGAAAATGTTTTTTCAGAGGATGAATAAAAGGTCCAGAGGTGATTGTTGTGTTCTCTTTTTGTTTGAGAGTATCTAAAGCAGTTATGTCTACTTCACCAGTGTAAGGCCACTGTGTGTGTGTGTGTGTGTGTGTGTGTGTGTGTGTGTGAGTGACTGGTTGTGTGAGCAAATATACTTGAGTCTTTAGAACACAAATCTTCCAACTCAGAAGGATAAGATTCAAGGAGCTGTGCTGGAAACCACAGTGTTGTGCTGAGATGACTCATCCACACCCGGTCTACTTAAGTAATAAGGTGCTCAAACTTTAAGCCTGATTTCAGAGGGTAAGACTAATGGATTTGGAGAAAACATATTTTGCATATTGGCAAAATGTGATTTTTTTGTGACCAGAGAGGGAACTATGTCAAGTTCAATTTTTAAAAACCACTTTCCAGAGGATTTCCAATTGCACATGGTCTTCCAGGTCCTGTCTCTTTCCTGTGAAGAGGTGTGTGGGGAAGTCGGGTTTCCTATGACCCAGATCCTCACTGAGCTTAAACAACTTGATGATGTAACTGGCCTGTTGCTAGGCTACTGCTTCCACACCCGTAGGCAATAAGTGATTATTGCACTATAGAGAGAGCTTGGCCCAGCACTCTGCGCAGAGGTAGAGATGCTAGTGCTCGAACTACTGCTGGGAGAACAAGGAGGGTAATAAACCCTTTCACCCCAAGAACATTGTACTGACATTTCTTTGGTCGCACTGAATCCATAGTGAACTTGCCCAGGACTGAAACCCATTGGCAAGACTAGGTGGAAGGTGTGTCTTCACCTTTTGAACTTGGTTGGATCTTTGTAAATTTCTTAATGAATATAATGTGGTGGAAATAATATGTGATTTTCTATGTAAGGTTCTAAAAGGTGATACAGTCTTCTACCACTTCTCCTGATTATGGCTCTGGGCAGTCCTAACAACAGTTTACACTGTTTTCATGGGGAAACTTCCAGCTGTCTCTCATTCTCCTTCCATAGACTTAGGACAGACCACTCTGCTCACACTCTCACCAAACTGAACTCATAGAGATTTTGGCTTCCTTCTTCAGAGACTACCTGGATAGTCAAGGTAAAACCACATGGGAGTCCATCAAGTGGACTCTGACCAAGGGGAGGCTGGAAAGAACTGGAAGATGTTTTGATATCCCCTTCTCTTATGATGGTGTTCTGGCTAAAAAAAAAAAAAAGTGTTCTGATGCATCTCTGGAGATATCTCTAGTGACTGGACTTTTTTTTTTGAGTTTGCCCCTATTGCTTTATTTCATATTTTATACAAGTGACTAAAATAAATAGAATAACAAAATTAGCTACATGGCCCCCAAGTACCAAATACCCCAGCTTTCTCTGCTGTCTAGGGTGACCAACCCCTTCCTCCACCCAGGGTACCACTGATCACCCCCACCCTGCAGGACACAGCTGACGGGGTGAATGACATTTTCTGGTCAGAAGAAGGGGCCCAGGAGATGGGGATTCTTCATATAAAAAAAAAAGCCTACTAAAAAAATAGTCCAAAAATATAAGAAAATCTATTTTAACCCCCAAAAAGGCTTACAAAAAATGCTAAGAATTACCCAAGGTCCCTTGTACACACCCCTGAGAGAGGGGGAGGAACCAGGCACTGCCAGTAAGAGTCACAGTGGCAGCTGGCAGCCCACAGGGCGGGCTGAGCCCAGGCACAGAGGTGTAACAGGCATGTGATTGACAAGACACCCAATCACAGGACAGGAGCACCAAGCACTGACTGACAGGCCAAGGGCAGAGAGCCAGCAGGCCCCACTGTGGGCTCTACATAACATCTACGAAGAACTCACTGGGGTTACCCATGGCCATGTGGAAGCCTTGGTGGCTGGCTGTCAGCTCTGGGGGCACGGAACCCAGGTCTCTGACTGGATGGGCCCCCGGGGGCTGCACTGATGGAGGAACGGGGGGTGGGGGGAGGCATCATGACCACCATCATGGGGTTATAGGGGAGGGCCATACCAGGGGGCGGGCCATAGGGATTTAGCTCTAGGTGAGCTCGGAGATTGGGAATACCTGCTGACGAGCCCCTGGAAGGGGGGGCACCCATCACCAGTCCCACCAGGTTCCCTACCCCGCCAAACGCTGCTCCCCATGCTGGAGGGCTTGGACTCACTGCCGCTGCCAGACTTGGACTCAGGGGCCTGCTCCTCAGGCCTTCCTGTGTGTTCTGCCCCCCCATCACTTCGTGTAGACCCACTGCTCCGGCTCCCCTCACTGTGCTGGCTGCTGGCACTGCCTCCACCATAGGTGTACGACGAGAGCTCATGGTAGGGTGGGGGCTGGGGGCTATAAGGGTGTGGGGCTGGGTACTGGTAGGAGAAAGTGGGCAACGGGCCAGGATGTGGCCCCAGGCAGAGGAGCCAAGGTGTCCTGGTCCGAAGCCCCACTGGAGCCATCATTGTCATTCAAAGACAAGTTGACTAGGTAACTTTCGCAGCCTCCACTGAGATCTCCAAAGACGTAATAGCACTGCTCAGAGAAGGTGATCTCGTTTACTGTGTGTCAGATAAGACCCACTTTGAGCAGCCCACTGGCATATTTTCAGGCCTCCTGCCGCTCAGGAAAGCCTTCCACATGATGGTAGAGCCAGTCAACCACATCAGAGCTCAGAAAGGCATTAGGGATGGTGATTTTGAGCCACATGCGGTCCCAGACTTCCAATCCAGACTCTGGAGCTGCCATCGCCTTGGTCACAGATGCTATGTCTGTATGGATGGAGAGGCCCTGGCCTTCACAGCCATCAGGCAGAGAGGACCCAGATGTAATGGTGCTCATGGACGAGGAACCAGGGTAGGCCGGGAAGGTGCCAGTCAGTACAGCCGAATGTGAGACCCAGGCAGCAGGGTCACTTGGCTGGTTGGGCTCATTTCGGGGGAGAGTGAAATAGGCCTGGTGAGAGGGATCCCAGCACTTGGCCACAGTCAGCACGATGGGGCCTGGCTTGTGCACAATGTCCCTCAGCACCCGTACCGCATCATCATTGCTCATGTTCTCAAAGTTCATGTCATTCACCTGCAAAAGCATGTCCCCTGGCTCGATGTGCTCGTCGGCTGCCATGGCCCCACCCTTCATGATGGAACCAATGTAAATGCCACCATCTCCCCGCTCATTGCTTTGGCCCACAATGGAGATGCCCAGGAAGTTGTACTTCTCCATGTTGAGTGTGACTGTGATGATGTTGAGGGACATGGTGGAATCAGTGATGCTGCTGAAGGATGAAGTCCTCTCCAGGTGGGATGGTCGTTGTTTCCTCTGCCGCCAGTAGCACTTGAGGAGGCATGAGGCACTGCTCTGCTCCGTGGAGCTGCTGAACCTGCTCATAGTGTCATCCTCGTCAGAGTCCCCCAGGCTGGTGCTCTCCAGCTCGCTGGTCATGAGGGTTGAGGAGCTCTCGTATCCGGCCAGGTGGTGCTCCAGCCTTGAGGGGCCGCTGGACCTGTGGCCCCCAGTGCCATGCTCATTGCTGTCTCTCCTTCGAGGCCGCTCCCTCCTCAGAGACACTACTGATTCTGTTTCTGTCTCAGGCTCCAGATTTTCTCGGCTGCTGGACACATTAGGGTGGAAGGATGGAGGCCTGGAATCCCCAATGCCACTGGTCCTCTCTGGTGGCAAAGGGGGTAACGGTGGGGGTGGAGGCACCAGTTCTGCATGAGTCTCATGAGCTGGGGAAGCCATGTCGGGTTGGGGGTTATCCGATGACACAAGCCAGGATACCACCCTTCCATTGAAGCAGGGAAGGCGGGCATTGAGTTCTTGTAAAGCTATGTACGGCTCTGTAACATTAGTTATTTTCATTTGTTCTGTCTTATTTCTTGTTTTACTTACCTGTTTCAAACTCTTGCTCTTTGTGTTTGCACCATTCCAAGAAAGTGAGAAAAATAGCATATTTCTTAATTCAGGTACAGTAATATAGATGTCTGTATTGGATGACTAAGCAGATTTACCATTGGCAAACTCATCCAGGGTCTATGCAGCTAAGTGATGGTCTGGTAAGGCAAATGAAAACTTGACTTATTCAGCACTGAGCAGGGATCCTAGAAATGCCTTGAATTTGGGACAAAATGAGTTTGGATCATAAAAATGGAAAAAGGACCAAACAGGAAGTATTTCTGATTCTACCAATATAGAGGATAACCACCTGAAATAATATGCTTGTGGATAAAATGAAAGTTTCTGTGGACAGGATTCTCACTACACGTGTGGGCAACACATTGCTTTGACTCTATACAAAGAGCTCCGTCCAGTGCTCTGGGTGACACGGTGGCACGACTGTAAGGCTGCAGGAGAGCAGAGCAGAGGTTGGAGTTGTGGCAGCGCCAAGGACAGAGAGGCCCAGAGGACGGCTGTGCAGGCAGAGAGGCCTAGAGAATGGCTGTGTGGGTAGAGAGGCCCAGAGGCAGAGACTGGCTTGCTGCATGAAGACTTGCTCTGAGTGGATGGGATTCTAGTGATTGACCTGCCACCATGGAAATAAAGTTGGGTATAACTGTTTCGCCCCAAGAACGTTTTACTGTCATTTTCTTTGGTCACATTGAATTCATAGTGAACTTGCCCGGGGCTGAAACCCATTGGCAAGACAATACTATATTTCACACCTCAGCAGATTTCTGCTTCAGACAGAGCATTATGGCAAGCAAGACCACTCCCATGCCCACCATCACATAACCCACTTGGTCCAAAGAGATCTAAGCTGGTGTAGAAAAACACGTAAAATATACAATTTAAAAAAACACAATCATGGTTACTAAAAGCATAATTATTGTTAAAAGATTATATGCATCAAGGAAAATAAAAAAGATATCAGTAAGAAAATCCACAACCCACATTCATTTACAATGTTTAGAATTGAGGCACTGTTTTTATATTAACTATTTGGTTGCTAAAGCAAAGAAGGAAATATGAAATAACATTTGTAATATATCAAAACTAATAAAAATAACTATAACAAATCATGTTTTTCAGTAGGTAAATAATGCTATTCTTATCTCCTTCCAAAGAAAATGTTTTATATAACTAGACCTAAAATTCATTTAGTTTGTCAAATAGGAAGAAATTACACAATACGGGATACTTTGACAGAGTGTCTAAAAATTGATTTAAGCCACCAAGTTTGTAGTAAAAGTGGGTAGAAAAGGGTCAATTTATTAGGTTCTCATCTTTTCAAACTGGAAAGTCTCACAAAAAATCCTAAAGCAAAATGACTCCACAAGGACATTATTACATAGTGATAATGTATAACCATGCATTAATTTATTCTTTCATTCATTAAGCATTAATTGCACATGTGAAATATGCAGAGATTTATGCTGGAAACAAATATATTTGTTAGAAATATGCCATATTTTTAAGATGAACTTCTGAATGCAGGAGACTAGTAAAAAGAATCACAATAATTTATCATTCATGTATTAAGATGAAAATATGAAAAGATTGTTGTAGGGCCAGAGACTAGGTACTAAGTCTGGGAAAAAGGGGAAGGTATTTGATCACCATATTACTGTATTCTATGTGTTTAACTTTGGATTTTTGCAGTTTAGGTCATTCAGTTTATTATTATTTCATCAGTCATATATGTTGTTTTTATTAGGTATTTGTGGTTTTTCTTAGTTAATGACTTTAATCTGCCCTTATATTAACAAATTAGTTTTTTAATTTTATTCTGTATATTAAAGATTTTGCATACAATAACAAAATGTTCTAAAACAAAACAAAGGCCATCCCATTCACCTTCTACATTAAACCCATGATTGCTTTCATTTAGTAAATTTACCTAAGATACAAAGGATAAAGGGACATGCCTTGAGTTGGACAACAAAGGAGGAATGGAAAGAGATACCTAATATAATAAAAAAAAATGTTTTATAGTGTGAGTAATGCATGTGTTGGGTCTTAAAGATGAGAAAAATTTGCCAGCTGAAAAATGTGGAGAGAGTTCCAGGAAAGTAAAGCTGTACAATAAAATGAAAAATTAGGTTTTCACCATAATCTAATTTTTCTAATTTATGACAGTATTTTGACAAAGCTTTTTATTCAGTACCTCATGATACTCTGGGGCACAGTCATACCCTTTTAGCAAAGCTATCACTCTCATTCGTCTACATTGATGTAATTCTAGCAATTTAATATTTTAAAAAGATTTTAATTAAGTTTAATCTTTCTAAAAGAAAGAGTTTTTAAAATTATAATCTTTCAAAATATTATATTCATATTATTGCCACAAGGTGGATTTGTGGCTTCCTGTAATGGTAACAAAATAAAGCAAATTCAGACTGTTGAATGCATAACATTAAAAGAAGTTTTATTTAAAGACCCATGGGCTGGTGTTACTTATAGGATTGATCTAAACATAAACAAAATAACCACTCCTGGGTTCCATCATTTTAAATGCATCATGGAATAGAAAAATCATACAGAATGAAAAGTGATGCAATCCCACGATTGATAAATATGTATATAGAAAAACAATGATAAAGATGCAGGAGGGCACAAAAAATACATACGCATTGGGAAAGGGAACTGTTAATACAGTGAGTTATAGAAATGCTCCTTAAATGTCCTATTGATTCAGTTGGGCAAAAAATACTTCCTGACCAATTATTAGTAATAATAGAATATTTTCTACATCTTTTTTGTGCATTCAGCATTAACTAAACATTTATTGGAAATTGTGTGACATGTTTTCAACCTTAGAAGAAAATGCTGTGCATCCTGAATTATTAATAGCTCAGTATTATTAATGTATCTTTCAGTAGTCCCCATTATGGAAAATAATTCTCATCTGCTTTATTATTCAAAACCAATACTTTATCATTCAGTGGCACATTTTTCTTCCAAATGAATTTTATATTGTTTTAAAAAAATCCTTTAAATTTTGTGCAAGAAGGAAAATGTTTTGGGTCATGTTTATAGCTCCATTTTGTCATGGAATAAAGACCTTTAGTTTTTCCTCTGTTACTTGCCAGTCTGCACATGCAAGTACACTTGAAAAAACAATTTACTGGATGAGTTTACAATAAACTTCTCCTTTAATTATTAAAATTAAGAGATTGAGTATTTTTTGTAAATATTCCAATTGATTCAACACATCAGTCCCAATATTTCCTAACATATTATAACTGTTTCGTTTTTTCTTCTGTTTCTAAGTCATCTACTATTTTGTGTTTCATCCAGTTGATTCTTCAGGGCCATAAAGAAAAAAGTCCCTTCTACTAAAACAACAACTATATTTGCTTCTTTTTCTGAGTAGATTTAACTTAACTGCATGAAATGTTTGTAGGGATACTATACTTTGGATTATAATTTGAGTAGCCTTGGATTATAATTTGAGAAGCCCACACTGTCAAACCTACTTAAATTTTTCAGTGATTGAGATTAACGATGGCAGATTCCTCACCTCTCTTTTTGTTTATCTGTCACATTGCAAGTAGGTCCTCTGTGTTGCACTGATTATACAATCAAGTTTGACTTTCTCTAAGGAGAATATATTTGCTCAAAATTTTTATTCTTTCACCATATTGTAAAATCTGACTTTCCTTTGTTTAATAATATTTTACTATGCAATTAATTTCTGCTCTGTAATAAAGCAATTATTTACATACTAGTAGCCAATAAAATATTTTAGAAACCACCAACTCTTTTTCTTTTTTCCTTATTATACTTGAATTCTCCTGCAAGTCATCTGAAAGTTTCAATGTCTTACTCCAGATGTTTTTTGTAATTAAGCACATTTTATAAATGTCAGAGCTAGGCACATAGTAGGACTTAAACAGTCATTTGTCATCAATTCAATGAATGTTAAAATCTTTGCATAAATGCATTTATAACACATACCCTGATAAATTTCAAATTTAGCATTAATGATTGTCATCATTTGAGCAAATGATGATGTTAGAACAAATCTTAAAATATGTTGCAATTTGTATTTTTGCCAGAACACAAATATTCCCTCTATATTAGCATTTATTTATTAGCCAACCAATCTAATCTTTCACGAGAATCCATATTATTTTATCCTATGTTTATTTTCATACTCATTATCATGTTACTCTTTAAAGAACAAGTCCTAAAAAAGTCATTTGCTATTGACTCCATTTATATAGAACTTAAGCTCTCTAATAAAAGATATCTAATAAAGCTGTGACTTCTTAAATTAGAAAAAACACATCTGGAACAAATTAAAAAATAACACTTAGTTTTTTGCTGATATAATCTGTATGGCATATATGACCTATATAGCCTAAAACCTTGCCTAGTTACTTCAAAAAGTTACCACCGTGAAAAAATAGTGTACCTCTTAGTTTACTAGAAACTAAAGAGATAACATAAATTATCTTGCCTAAACTTTGGTAAAAAATAATAAAATAGTGTAAAAGATATTTTGGATGAAAATTGGTCTGCTGTTTGATAACATTTTATAATATGTGGTATTAAGATGTTTTCACATTTCTTTTGATAATTATAGTCAGTTCTGTCAAAAATATCTTTATTTTTTAGGTGTGATATGTTGCCATACTTAGAGTTGATGTTTGCTACTCTCAAATAGTTCAAGAATATACATATATATATATATATGCCTCCATTTATATTTACATATATTTGCACTTATCTGTATATTCATAAATATGCAAATATGATTAACTATCAGCACGTGAATTTATGTTTGGGGTATGTTGATGTTCATATTAGTACTCTTAACTTTTCTATATATTTTAAAGTTTTTATAACAACAAAATCCAACGTTTTGCTACTTGTATTAATCCATCATCATGACCTGTTATATTTTTCATGGGTCTTTCATTACTTTTCTCTTTAATGTCTGCTTCAAATTTATACAAATGATCCAAGAATCCTGTGCTACT
Organism: Smutsia gigantea; assembly: GCA_032199065.1. Classification (NCBI taxonomy): domain Eukaryota; kingdom Metazoa; phylum Chordata; class Mammalia; order Pholidota; family Manidae; genus Smutsia; species Smutsia gigantea. The sequence goes on from JAVSCE010011125.1 coordinate 17,339, forward strand.
ATGATCCATTTTGATTGAGAGGCACCTTCAAATTTGTGGAGATATTGAAGTTTCAGGCAAAATCACCCACAATTTCACCTTCGAGGAAAGAACATGGCCCTTGCCTACATTCCCAATTTCTTGTGTAACCATCCCTCCCCTAAAAAAAAATTATGATCCAAAAAAGAAAAGAGGAACAAATTATTTTTATTTTCTTCTGCCTTAATTGCTTACTCCTATTTTTCACCTCATTAAATATTATATTCAAAATTATTTTGCTTCCCTCTTCCAGAGTAGCTTCCCAGAGCTCGAAGCCTCAGGTATAAAAAGTAACACATTATGATTGCCATTCTACATTTGTTGAGGTTTGGCTTATGACCCATGATATGCCCTGTTATTGTAAATGCCCATGGGTAATTTGTTTTTCAGTTCATGCTTTCAGGGTATTTTTATTTGAGGATCGTCAGTCTAACATCTCAGTCTATCTGGACTTACCTGAGCAGAATTTCATTATATAGATACCACTCAGTTTTTTTTTTCATTAATGGGCATAATAATTATTTCCCAGTGTTATCTATTATGAGTAAAGTTACTATGAACACTCAGTACCAATCTTTACATGGGTATGTTTTTATATTTCTTGATTAAACTATCATTAACTTTATAGGAAATGCCCAATATGTGTTCCAGAATGGTTGCACCATTTTACACTTCTACTAGAAATGTGTGAAATTTGCTTCACATCTCATCAACATTTAGTCAGTCGTTTCAAACCTAGCCAGTTTTGTAGTTATCTCATTTTGGTTTTATATGCATTATCCTGATGACTAATGTTAGCACATTTTTGTTTGCATTCACCATTTGATATACCTTATATAATTGTTTCATCAATTAATATTTTAAAGCATTTTATACATGTTAACCTTTTTGTACAGTAAGGGCTCCTTAACTTTAATCCTTCATATAACTGGTAATGAAATTTTATTTTACATATATATAAAATGTGTGTGTGTATGTGTGTCTATTTCCTTCTGACTTTCTGTAAAATAATTTTATTCCCCATGGTTTGCATTGAGAGAAAAAATTTCCCAGGATTTCCCAGTGTTCCTGAATGGTATTCTGAATAAAGAAATCTGACAAGTTATAATAGAAATAGACAACATCTCTATGTTTACATCTTCAGGGTTCTAAAAACTTAGAAGATTGGTTTACATTTTAGAAGTAAAGTTAAGGTTTGTCTCACTCTATCTTCAGAGTGTTGGATGGGCAGATATGTTATCAGATGATATATGATTTGCCTCACAAGTTAAGATCTCCCTTACTGTTGTTCAAACAGAGTGCACATGCACATGAAAGTCTGCCTCTCAGGTGCCTGTGGGAAGTATGGGTGTGCTGAACCAGTGCAAGATTGTATTCTGGCTGGTTTTGTTTTGTTTTTCTTTGAGTAATAAGTGGTTTGTTCTCTTATCTAGAGAGAGGTACAGTGTTTCTTTTAGTGTATCTAATGGAACTGTCAGGCTAATGTCTCAGCTTTTAAGTAGAGTCAAATTTTAAACTCTTCATAGTTTCAGATGAAACTTTAAGCAACAAGTATGAAATACTGTCAAAGACGTGTTTGAAAAGAGGATTGAGGGCCACATGAGTCATTAAATAAATGTTGCCTGCGACAAGGGGAACAGATGTGGTACCAATATGGATTATATTAATCAGAGTGGAAGACAGAGTGTCATATACTTGGGAAAATTTGCCAGAGACATGTAATACCAAGAAGTTTATATTTCTAGGGAAAATTCTCTTGGTATTCTGAATGTTTCACACTTTCTGGATAAAAGAAATTGACAAACTTTAATAAAATATAGAGAACATCTCCCCATGCAACCGCTGGAACCATTTGCTTGCACTTCAGGGATTGTTTAAAGAACTAGGGATCTTCTATCCATCCCAAGGGGAAATGGTTTATGTTAGAGAAGTAAAGATAAGGTATCTCTCTATGTATTTCCACAGGAGGAGGGGCAAATATGCCAGCAGCCCCTGTGTAACCTCTGAGTCTCCTAATTTTGAGGTCCTTTTTGTTCAAACCCACTACATGTGCAGGTAAACTTCCGGTCCTCACACTGTTGCTCTGTGGGAAATTGGAGTGTAGGGAACTAACACAAAATTCTATCCTGTGTGCCTTTTTTGCTCTATGGAATAAATGTCGGCTTTTTTAACAGAAACAACAGACATTCTGTATGTGAGAGACACCATTTATAACACACAGCTGAGAAATAGCTAATGTGTATGTAGATGTGCATATGTGAATGCTTATGTGTGTACATGTATAAATATATGTATATATACATGCATTTACGAATGTTAACAGAATTCAGGCAAATCTCAAGATCAGTCTCAGTATGTGCCATTATCTTTGAGTACCTTGAAATCATATTCTAAAATGAATTATAAACCATTCCCAGATTAATATATTTATATTGCTTGCACATACTCTCTTTTAAACATTTTCATGATGACAACACAATATATATAAATATATATATGTATAAATATATCACTTATAATGTATGTATAATTAACTTAGTAGCAATCCTCTATTTTAAATTCAGATAAACTTGGCTATTTTGATTATTTATTATGGACAGGAAAAACATGCAGCAAAAATTGGAAACACTATTAAGCAGTCTACACAGAAAATCAAATTGATATTTATTCTGGATTGAGCCTAATTCCTTGATTGCACTTTATTTAATAAACATGTTTTCACACTTAAACTTGTATTTCAGATTCTTCTTGATGTAACCATTACATATACAGAATTTATATGACTCTTGTAAAAATTTACCACACTATTATTTATTTTCTTGAACTAACCCTAATTATAATTATGGCCTTAATGTGTTATTTGACTTAAAATTATTTTTTGCTCTTTCTAAATTATATCCCCTCTATTCAGTGCTCAAGGTCAACCTGATTATTAGAGGGACTTGTTTTAGTTTCTTTTTAAAGTCCCTATAAATAAGGAAAATAATGGTAAAAGTGATTGAGCTCTAAGAACCCATTTATATGAAAACTTTATTGTATAGCATAATGACTTAAGATTGCATAAGAAAATATTTTATACAATAAAATAATGCAGACCGAGATTAAAGATGGCTGCATGAGAGGTGAGACAGAGGCTTCCTCCTAAAACTGCCTATAATATGAAAATATAACTAATAAAACTACTCCTGAAAGAGCAACAGGAAACAGGACTGCTCCAAACTGCATACACCTGGAGAAAAGAACAAACCTCATGGAATAGGGTAATGTACCAAAGCCATGGCTGGGCAGGACCCAAGCCCTTCCCCCACCCCAGCTCACAGGCAGGAGGAAGAGAAATGGAGCAGGGAGGGAGTGGAGACCTGGGACTGCTGAATACCTAACTTCAGAGATCTGCTCTGGGAGGACAAACCTACATTTCATGGTGCTTGCATGGTACTATCAGAATTAGGGGGTTGGAAATCTAACACAGGCAGAATTCCTGGAGAGATTGAGATTCCAGCTGCTTGGGGAAAGCAGGGATCCATATCCAGCTGCTCTGGGACAAAAGGAAGGTGGGCAGTCTGAGAGACTTCCTAACAAGGAAGCCATTAGGAAGAGGGCTGCTAAAGGGGCAAGGATTGCACAGAGCTTACTGCTCAGGAGAAAGGACAGGTAGACAAAATTGTATGGGTGCACTCTGCCCAGCAATTTGGGAGCTTACATGATCTTCTGTTGCTCCAGCTTCCTGGCTGCCTACACAGCTCCAAGAACCCCTCCATGATAGGCAGCCTACTGCACCTTTTTCCTGGGCAGCCCCACCTAGCACACAAACCAGCAAATCCTACCTTGGCATTAGGCCAGCCAGAGGGAAGATCTGTCTACATCAACTACAAACGCAAAGCATAGAGGCTTATACCTATGTGCTCAGCTCACTGATTAAGGCAGTGGAGACAGGCATAGCAGCCGGGAAGTAGGAAACAGCTCTTTCTTCCCCCCGGCACCAATAACACGCCCCTGTGAACCCTGACATTGCTTCAGGGGCTGAGCAGCTCCAGAGAGTAGAGCTTCTGGACAATAGAGGGCACCAATTGCAAATATGAAATGCCAAAGAAACCTGGTTCAGAGTAAAATTATTAATCCAACCCCTGAGAAAGATATAAATGATATCAACCTCATAACTCTCCCCAAAAGGGAGTTCAAAATAAAAATCATTAACATGCTCATGGAGAAATGGAAAGATATTCAAAAACTCAGGAAGGAACTCTGGTCGGAGATCCAATCGTTGAAGAGCACAATGGAGGGTATTAAAAGCAGACTGGATACTGTGGAGGAGACAATAAATGAAATAGAAACTAGAGAAGAGGAATACAAAGAAGCTGAGGCACAGAGAGAAAAAAGGATCTCTAAGAATGAAAGAATATTGAGAGAACTGTGTGACCTATCCAAATGGAAAAATATTTGCATTAAAGGGGTACCAGAAGAAGAAGAGAGAGAAAAGGGATAGAAAGTGTCTTTGAGGAGGTAATTGCTGAAAACTTCCCCAATCTGGTGAAGGAGATAGTCTCTCAGACCATGGAGGTGCACAGATCTCCCAACACAAGGGACCCAAAGAAGACAACACCAAGACATACAGTAATTAAAATGGCCAAGATCAAGGATAAGGACAAACTATTAAAAGTAGCCAGAGGCAGAAATAAAATCAAATACAAAGGAAAGCCCATCAGGCTATCATCAGACTTCTCAACAGAAACCTTACAGGCCAGAGGGAGTGGCATGATGTATTTAATTCAATGAAGCAGAAGGGCCTTGAACCAAGATTACTTTATCCAGCAAGATTATCATTTAAATTTGAAGGAGGGATTAAACAATTCCCAGATAAGCAAAAGCTGAGAGAATTTACCTCCCACAAACCATCTCTAGAGTGTATTTTGGAGGGACTGCTATAGATGGAAGTGTTCCTAAGGTTTAATAGCTGTCACCAGAAGTAATAAAACTACAGTAAAGAAAGTAGAACAGCTAATTACTAATCAAATGCAAAATTAAATAAACTATCCCCAAAGTCAATCAAGGGATAGACAAAGAGTACAGAATATGATACCTAATATATAAAGAATAGAGGAGGAAGAAAAAGGAGGAGAAAAAAAAGAGCCTTAAGATTGTGTTTGTAATAGCATATTAAGTGAGTTAAGATAGATTTTTAGATAGTAAGGAAGTTAACCTTGAACCTTTGGTAACCACAAATATAACCCTACAATGGCAATAAATACATACCTGTCCATAATCACCCTAAATGTAAATAGACTGAGTGTACCAATCAAAAGACAGAGTCCTGAATGGATAAAAAAAAAAAGACCCATCTATATGATGCCTACAAGAGAATCACTTTAAACCCAAAGACATACACAGACTAAAAGTGAAAGGATGGAAAAAGACATTTCATGAAACTAATGGGGAGAAAAAAGCAGGAGTTGCAGTACTTCTATCAGACAAAATAGACTTCAAAAAAAGAAAGTCACAAGAGACGAAGGAGGACACTACATAATGATAAAAGGGTCAATCCAACAAGAAGATATAACCATTATAAATATCTATGCACCCAACAAAGGAGCACCTACATATGTGAAACAAATACTAACAGAATTAAAAGCAGAAATAGAATGCAATGCATTCATTCTAGGAGAACTCAACACACCACCCACTCCAAAGGACAGATCAACCAGACAGAAAATAAGTAAGACAGAGGCACTGAACAATACATTAGAACAGATGGACCTAACGGACATCTACAGAACTCTACACCCAAAAGCAGCAGAATAAACATTCTTCTCAAGTGCACATGGAAAAATTTCAAGAATAGATCATATACTGGGCCACAAAAAGAGCTTCAGTAAATTCAAAAAAGATTAAAATTGTACCAACCAGTTTCTCAGACCACAAAGGTATGAAACTAGAAATAAATTATGCAAAGAAAATGAAAAGTCCCACAAACACACGGAGGCTTCACAACATCCTCCTAAATAACTAATGCATCTATGACCAAATAAAAACAGTGATCAAGCAATATATGGAGAAAAATGGCAACAATTCAACACCGTAAAATCTGTGGGTCACAGCAAAGGCCGTGCTAAGAGGAAAGAATATTGCAATACAGGCCTACCTCAGGAAAGAAGAACAATCCCATATGAGCAGTCTAAACTCACAATTAACAAAACCAGAAAAAAGAAGAACAAATGAGACCCAAAGTCAGTAGAAGGAGAGACATAATAAATATTAGAGCAGAAATAAATAAAATTGAGAAGAAAGAAGCACTAGAAAAGATCAATGAAAGCAAGAGCTCGTTCTTTGAGAAAATAAACAAAATAAACCCCTAGTCAGACGTATCAAGAAGAGAGTCTACTCAGATAAACAGAATCAGAAATGAGAAAGTAAAAATCACTATGGACACCACATAAATATAAAGAACTATTAGAGAATATTATGAAAAATTATAAGCTAAAAAACTGGATAACCTAGAAGAAATAGAGAACTTTCTAGAAAAATACTACCTTCCAAGGCTGACCCAGAAAGAAATAGAAAATCTGAACAGACCAATTACCAGCAACAAAATTGAACTGGTAATCAAAAACCTGCCTAAGAACAAAACCCTTGGACGATATGCCTTTACTGCTGAATTTTATCAAACATTTAGTGAAGACTTAATACCCATCCTCCTTAGAGTTTTTCAAGAAGTAGGAGAAGAGGGAATACTTCCAAACTCATTCTGTGAGGCTAGCATAACTCTAATACCAAAACTGGGCAAAGACACCACAAAAAAAGAAAATTACAGACCAATATCCCTGATGAACATAGATGCAAAAATACTCAACAAAATATTAGCAAACCGAATTCAACAATACATCAAAAGGATCATCCATCATGAACAAGTAGGATTTAATCCAGGGAGGCAAGGATGGTACAACATTCGAAAATCCATCAACATCATCCACCACATCAACAAAAAGAAGAACAAAAACCACATGATCATCTCCATAGATGCTGAAAAAGCATTCTACAAAATTCAACATCCATTCATGATAAAAATTCTCAACAAAATGAGTATAGAGGGCAAGTACCTCAACTTAATAAAGGCCATATATGACAAAACCATAGCCAACATTATACTTAACAGCGAGAAGCTGAAAGCTTTTCCTTTACGATTGGGAACAAGACATGAATGCCCACTCTCTCCACTTCTATTCAACATAGTACTGGACATCCTAGCCACAGCAATCAGACAACACAAAGAAATAAAAGGTATCCAGATTGGCAAGGAAGAAGTTAAACTGTCCCTGTTTGCAGATGACATGATATTGTACATAAAAAAACCCTAAAGAATCCACTCCAAAACTACCAGATCTAATATCAGAATTCAGCAAAGTTGCAGGATACAAAATTAATATGAGAAATCTGTTGCATTCCTATACACTAACAAGGAAGTAGCAGAGATCGAAATCAGGGAAACAATTCTATTCACAGTTGCATCAAAAAGAATAAAATACCTAGGAATAAACCTAACCAAGGAAGTGAAGGACCTATACTCTGAAAACTACAACACACTTATGAGAGGAATTAAAGAAGATACCAATAAATGGAAACCCATTCCATGCTCATGGATAAGAGGAATTAATATTGTCAAAATGGCCATCCTGCCTAAAGCAATCTACAGATTCAATGCAATTCCTATCAAAATACCAACAGCATTCTTCAAGGAAGTAGAGAAAATAATTCCAAACTTCATGTGGAATCACAAAAGACCCCGAATAGCCAAAGCAATCCAGAGAAGGAAGAATAAAGCTGGGGGGATTATGTTCTCGGACTTCACACTCTATTACAAACCCACAGTAATCAAAACAATTTGGTACTGGCACAAAAACAGACCCACAGACCAATGGAACAGACTATAGAGCCCTGATATAAACTGAAGCTTACATGGTCAATTAATATATGATAAAGGAGCCATGGACATACAATGGGGAAATGACAGCCTCTTCAACAGCTGGTGTTGGCAAAACTGGACAGCTACATGCAAGAGAATGAAACTGGATTATTGTTTGACCCCATACACAAAAGTAAACTCAAAATGGATTAACAACCTGAATGTAAGTCATGAAACCATAAAACTCCTGGAAGACAGCATAGGAAAAAATCTGGTGAGTAGGAATTCTGGGAAGATGTCAGTGTGAACTGAGTGGGCAAATCTTCTCCAAAAACTATATATATTTGTGAAAATACAACAAATACAACTATTCCTAAAGAGAGACCAGAAGAAACAGTACAACAGCCAGGCTACAGCTACATCTCTGAGAACTCAGCGCCTCACAAAGTGGGCAAGCTACAAAGCCAAGACCTGGTGGGACCTGAGCACTCCCGCCACCCCAGCTCACCAGCGGGAGGAAAAGATTCAGAGTGGGGACGGAGTGGAAGCACAGGACTGCTAAATGACCAGCCCTGGTGATCTGCATCGGGAGAACAGACACACATTGCATGGTGTATTGGAGATTAGAGAAATGGAAGGGCAAAACCCTTGACAGAGACTGCGAGCGGGTCCCCACAGCCAGCTCCCCAGGGACAAAAGAAAAGCGACCGCTTTTTTAAAAGTCTTAAAGATACAAGGGTCCAATAGTGGAAAAAAAATGGTCCCAGTGCCTCAGCCCAGCAGGCTGGGAATCTTAAGGAATTTCGGGCCCCCTAACCAGCTGCCAGGTAAAGCAACCCCACCGAAGTCCCTCACGGCGATAAACAGCATGCCATTTGTTCCCCCCCCCCCGGCCAGCACCGCAAACGGTCTGGCGGATCTGCCACAACTGCGGATCAGCGGGAGAGCAGCCCCGCTCACAACAGCGACATAGAATCTCCTCCCGGCAGGCGCACAGATAACCGGGAAGGGCCGTGGAAGCCAGGACAAGGTCTGAATGGCACCAAGGGGTGAAGAACGCACCTGGTGTAGCTGAAAACCCCCTCTCTGCTCTATGCTAGCCTGAGAGCAGCACCGCACATGACAGCTCAGGAGATTATCCCAGAAACTACCTCCCAGTGTACGGGTAACCAGCACAGGCTGCGGAGAGGGGCAAGGAGAACAACAAGCAGGAAGGGACTTTGTTCTCCCAGCTGACACACGTGGCACATGCCTGCAAATACTTCTATCGCCATGAAAAGACAGAAGAATATGGTCCAGTCAAGGACCACCCAGACAACCCCAGAGAGAGGGCCTGGTGGGATAGATTTAAACAATCTTCCCGAAAAAAAAATTCAGAATAAAAGTCATAACCATGCTGGTGGACCTACAGAGAAATATGCAAGAGCTAAGGGAGGAAATCAGGAGGGATATTACAGAAATGAAACAATCGGATGACAGGCTGAAGAGCAGACTGGACAAGAAAAGAGACTGTTAATGGAATAGAAATCAGAGAACAGTAGTACAGAGAAGCTGAGGCAGAGAGAGATAAAGGATCTCTAGGAATGAAAGAATATTGAGAGAACTGTGTGACCAATCCAAATGGAACAATGTTCGCATTATAGGAGTACAAGAAGAAAAAGAGAGAAAAAAAAAGGCATAGAAAGTGTCTCTGAAGATGTAATTGAGGAGAACTTCCCCAAGCTCGGAATGAAAATAGTTTCTCAGACCATGGAAGCCCAGAGATCTCCCAACACAAGGGACCCAAGGAGGACAACACCAAGACATATAATAATTAAAATGGCAATGATCAAAGACAAGGACAGAGTAATAAAGGCAGCCAGAGAGAGAAAAAAGATCACCTACAAAGGAAAACTCATCAGGGTAACATCAGATTTCTCAACAGAAACTTTACAGGCCAGAAGAGAATGGCATGCTATATTTAACGCAATGAAACTGAAGGGCCTTGAACCAAGAATACTGTATCCAGCACGACTATCATTTAAATTTGAGAGAGGGATTAAACAATTCCCAGACAAGCGAAAATTGAGGGAATTTGCCTCCCACAAACCACCTCTACAGGATATCTTAAAGGGAATGCTCTAGATGGAAGCACTCCTAAGGCTAAAAAGATGTCACCAGAGAAAATAAATTCATAGCAAAGAAAGCAGACCATCCAAATACTAACTAAAGGCAAAAAAGAAAATCAACTATCCACAAAAACTGTCAAAGGAATGCAAAAGAGTACAGAATAAAACACCTAATATATAAAGAACAGAGGAGGAAGAATAAAAAGGGAGAGAAATAAAGAATCATTTATATAATACCTTATATAATAGCTTAACAGGAGTGTTAAGTTAGACTGTTAGAAAAGAAGCTACCCTTAAACCTTTGGTAACCACAAATCTAAAGGCAGAAATGGCAATAAATACATACCTGTCCATAATCACCCTAAATGTAAATGGACTGAATGCACCAATCAAAGATACAGAGTAATAGAATGGATAAAAAAGCAAGACCCATCTATATGCTGCTTACAAGAGACTCACCTCAAACCCAAAGATATACAAAGACTAATAGTGAAGGGATGGAAAACGATATTTCATGCAAACAACATGGAGAAAAAAGCAGGTATTGCAGTACTTATATTAGACAAAATAGACTTCAAAAAAAAGAAAGTCACAAGAGACAAAGGACATTACATTATGATAAAGGGGTCAGTCCAACAAAAGGATATAACCATTATAAATGTATATGCACCCAACACAGGAGCACCAACATATGTGAAACAAATACTAACAGAATTAAAGGAGGAAATAGACAGCAATGCATTCATTTTAGGAGACTTCAACACACCACTCACTCCAAAGGACACATCAACCAGACAGAAAATAAGTAAAGACACTGAGGCACTGAACAACAAATATAACAGATGGACCTAACAGACATCTACAGAATTCTACACACAAAAGCAGCAGGATACACATTCTTCTCAAGTGCACATGGAACATTTTCCACAATAGACCACATACTAGGCCACAAAAAGAACCTCAGTAAATTCAAAAATATGGAAATTCTACCAACCACCTTCTCAGGTCACAAAAGTATAAAACTGGAAATAAATTGTACAAAGAAAACAAAAAGGCTCACAAATACATGGGGGTTTTACATCATGCTCCTAAGTAATCAATGGATCAATGACCAAATTAAAACAGAGATCAAACAATATATGGAGACAAATGACAACAACAGCACAAAGCCCAAACTTCTGTGGGACACAGCAAAGGCAGTTCTAAGAGGAAAGTACATTGCAATCCAGGCCTATTTAAAAAAGGAAGAACAATCCCAAATAAATAGTCTAAAGTCACAACTATTGAAATTGGAAGAAGAAGAATAAATGAGGCCCAAAATCACCAGAAGGAGGGACATAATAAAGATCAGAGAAAAAATAAATAAATTTGAGAAGAATAAAACAATAGAAAAAATCAAGGAAACCAAGAGCTGGTTCTTTGAATAAATAAACAAAATAGAAAACCCCTAGCCAGACTTATTAAGAGAAAAAGAAAATCCACACCTAAACAGAATCAGAAGCGAGAAAGGAAAAATCATGATGGATCCCACAGAAATACAAAGAATTATTAGAGAATACTATGAAAATCTATATGCTAACAAGCTGGAAAAACCTAGAAGAAATGGACAACTTCTTAGAAAAATACAACCTTCCAAGACTGACCAAGGAAGAAGAGAAAACCTAAAAAGACCAATTACCAGCAATGAAACTGAATTGGTAATCAGAAAAGTACCAAAGAACAAAACCCCCAGGCCAGATGGATTCACTGCTGAATTTTAACAGACATATAGAGAAGAAATAATACCCATTCCCCATAAAGTTTTCCAAAAAATAGTAGAGGGGGAATACTTCCAAACTCATTTTGTGAAGCCAGCATTACTCTAATATCAAAATGAGGCAAAGACCCCACCAAAAAAGAAAATTACAGATCAATATCTCAGATGAACATAGATGCAAAAATACTCAACAAAATATTAGCAAACCAAATTCAAAAATATGTCAAGAGGATAATACACCATGATCAAGTGGGATTCATCTCAGGGATGCAAGGATGGTACAACATTCGAAAATCCATCAACATCATCCACCACATCAACAAAAGGAAGAACAAAAACCACATGATCATCTCCATAGATGCCAAAAAAGCATTTGACAAATTCAGGATCCATTCATGATAAAAACTCCCCACAAAATGGGTATAGAGGGCAAGTACCTCAACACAATAAAGGTCATATATGACAAACCCACAGCCAACATCATACTTAACAGCGAGAAGCTGAAAGCTTTTCATCTAAGATTGGGAACAAGACAGGGATGCCCACTCTCCCCACTGTTATTCAACATAGTACTGGAGGTCCTAGCCACAGCAATCAGACAAAACAAAGAATAACAAGGCATCCAGATTGGAAAAGAAAAAGTCAAATTGTATTTGCAGATAACATGATATTTTACATAAAAATCCCCGAAGACTCCACTCCAAAACTACTAGGACTAATATCTGAATTCAGCAAAGTTGCAGGATACAAAATTAATACCCAGAAATCTGTTGCTTCCCTATACACTAACAATGAGCTAACAGAAAGAGAAATCAGGAAAACAACTCTATTCACAATTGCATCAAAAAGAACAAAATACCTAGGAATAAACCTAATGAAGGAAGTGAAAGACATATACCCTGAAAACTACAAGACACTCCTAAGAGAAATTAAAGAGGACATTAACAAATGGAAATATATCCCATGCTCTTGGCTAGGGAGAATAAATATTGTCCAAATGGCTATACTACCTATAGCAATCTACAGATTCTATGCAATCCCTATCAAACTATCAACAGCTTTCTTCATGTACCGGAACAAATAGTTCTAAAATTCATATGGAACCACAAAAGACCCCAAATAGCCAAAGCATTCCTGAGAAGGAAGAATAAAACAGGTGAATTATGCTCCCAGACTTCAAGCTCTACTACAAAGTCACAGTAATCAAAACAATCTGGTGTGGGCACAAGAACAGACCACAGACAAGTGGAACAGAATAGAGTGTCCAGACATTAACCCAAACATATATGGTCAATTAATATATGGTAAAGGAGCCATGGATATACAATGGGGAAATGACAGCCTCCTCAACAGCTAGTGTTGGCAAAACTGAACAGCTACGTGTAAGAGAATGAAACTGGATTACTGTCTAACCCCATACACAAAAGTAAACTCAAAATGGATCAAAGACCTGAATGTAAGTCATGAAACCATAAAACTCTTAGAAAAATACAAAGGCAAAAATCTCTTGGACATACAGATGAGCAACTTCTTCATGAACATATCTCCCCAGGCAAGAGAAACAAAAGCAAAAATGAACAAGTGGGACTATATCAAGCTGAAAAGCTTCTGTACAACAAAGGACACCATCAATAGAGCAAAAAGGCATCCTACAGTATGGGAGAATATATTCATAAATGACATATCCGATAAGGGGTTGACATCCAAAATATATAAAGAACTCACACACCTCAACAAACAAAAAGCAAATAATCCAATAAAAATGGGCAGAGGATCTGAAAAGTCTCTTCTCCAAAGAATAAATTCAGATGGCCAACAGGCACATTAAAAGATGCTCCACATTCCTAATCTTCAGAAAATGCAAATTAAAACCACAGTAAGATATTACCTCACACCAGTAAGAATGGCCAACATCCAAAACACAAACAACAAATGTTGGTGAGAATGTGGAGAAGGGGGAACCCTCCTGCACTGCTGGTGGGAATGTAAACTTGTTCAACAATTGTGGAAAGCAGTATAGAGGTTCCTCAAAAAACTCAAAATAGAAATACCATTTGACCCAGGAATTCCACTCCTAGGAATTTACCCTAAGAATGCAGCAGCCCAGTTTGAAAAAGATATATGCACCCCTGTTTATCACAGCACTTTTTACAATAGCCAAGAAATGTAAGCAACCTAAGTGTCCATCAGCAGATGAATGGATAAAGAAGATGTGGTAAATATACACAATGGAATACTATTCAGCCATAAGAAAGAAAGAAATTCTACCATTTGCAACCACATGGATGGAGCTAGAGGATATTATGCTCAGTGACATAAGCCAGGCAGAGAAAGACAAGTGCCAAATGATTTCCCTCATTTGTCGAGTATAACGACGAAGCAAAACTGAAGGAACAAAATAGCAGATTCAGCGACGCCAAGAAGGATCTAGTTTTTACCAAAGGGGAGGTGTGTTGGAGAGTGGGTGGGGAGGGAGGGAGAAGGGGATTGAGATGTATTATGTTTAGTACACATGGTGTGGGGATGGTCACTGGGAAAACAGTGTAACACAGGGAAGGCAAAGAGCGAATCTGTGGCATCTTACTACACTGATGTACAGTGACTGATTTGGGGTATGAGTGGGGACTTGATAATATGGGTAAATGTAGTGACCACATTGTTTTTTCATGTGAAACCTTCATAAGAGTGTATATCAATAATACTTTAATAAAAATTTAAAAAGTAATTAAATAACTAAAATAAAATAGTGTTATAATAAAGCTACTTAGTAAGCTTAAAGATTTTTAAGAATTCCCATTATATTTATCTAGAAACTCAAATACCGTCGTCACACAAAAAACATCAGCTGCCACATCCCATTTCTCAAAATTCATTTAAAGCCTATTGCAAAAACAGTTTTGCTGTTTCTTCAACAGATAAATATATAAGTACTATATGATACAGCCATTGCACTGTTTGGTGTTTATCTCAGGAAAATAAAATAAAATAAAAACTTATGTTCACACAAATACCTGTACATGAATATCCATAGCAGTTTTATTCATTAAAACCAAGAACTGGAATCTGTCCTGTTGTCTTTCAATAAGTGAATGACTAAATAAACTGCAGTGCATCCATACCATGGAATACTACTCAGCCTTAAAGGAGGAACTAACTACTGATATGCACACCAACATGGGTGACTCTCTAGACAATTACACTGAGTGAAAAAAGTCAGTTTCAAAAAGTTTCATGCTGTATAATTTCATCACATAAAATGTTTGAATTTATAGAATAATCAGAGGCCTAGGAATTTAAATTGAAAATTTTAGCAAAGGACAGTACGTTTTTAAGAATTTTCCAAAGCTGTTAATGCTCATGTAAATCTGAAGTAGCATAGGTGTAGCAGTGATATAGTATGTGATTCTGAAAGTAGTACCTGGAAAAGGGGCCTCAATGTAAATAGTGGTAGTCACACCTATGTTCAATAGGCTTATGTCTTAAAATACTTATATTAAATAATAATCACTCTCATTTCTTAAAGTTAATTTTTATTTAATAAAGTTTTACCATTCCTATATATCAACATCAGAAAACATAATTATGATTTTTAATTGCACTATCATCCTCCGCTTCCACTTCTGCTCTTCTGATGATTAGATTTTTATTAAAGAGACCTCCCCTGAATGCTTCCGAAGGACAGATGGGAAACATGTTGGCTCTTCTTGCTTACACAATTTCCTATTGAGTGTGAAATTAGCAGTAACATCCCAAATTATTATGCCTGATTGTCAGTGGAACTTCATCACAAACAACCTTTCATGATGGTAGGAAATTACCAGTTTTAGGGAGTCCCAGAGTAGCAGTATCTCTTCTAGTTTAAATTTAACAGTGGCAGTTTCCCAGTCTCAAAAATGTGATCTGATTTTAATTAAATTATTTCTGATTAGATAATATGTTTGAACTTTAAACAGACATGTTTTATTACCCCTAAATCATCACACAAACACATTGAATTTAAAAGTAAGAACTTCTCAAAAAAGGATTAGAACCAGAAATTTGTTGCCAAGTGTTGACTGTCAGATTAGATTTGGGGATGGTCCAGAGAGGTTCAGTAGTCTTTGTAATTAGGTTCTATTAAGGGAGACTTGGGGTTTAAAGATAGAAACCAATTATATGCCATTTTTCTCATTAAGAGAGGGAATATATTTTCACTTCCCTTCATTCTGGGCTGGTCCTGTGACATGCTTTGACTAACAAAATTTGGCAGAAGTGATATAGCTCAACCTTTGAGTCTAGGCCTTAAGAAATCAGCAGTTTCCACATTTGCAAACTTGTAATCCCTCTTCCAAGCAAAGAGAAGCTCAAAGTGTGTGAAGAGGCCACCAGGAGAACAAGGATCTCTGGACAACAGCTCTGGCTCACTTCCAAGGCAATGACTAGCTACCATGATCTGCCAGATGTGTGCAGGAGTCATTTCCAGCAATCCAGCACGGTTGAGCCTTCAGATGACGGCAGCCTCATTAGACATCACATGAAGCAGAATAATTGCACAACTGTGCCCAGTTAATCTACAGATTCATTCATAAATAATGAATGTTCTTGTTTTAGCATCCTAAATTTTTGGGTGAACTGTTATACAGCAATAGATAACAGAATCTCGGGAAAATGAATTTTCTAAATTCCCATAGCTCCTTTTACAAAATTAGAGACACACTTGTTCAGTTTGGTTCATATAGTTTCACAGTATGCAAAAGTAGAAAATACCCAGAATATGAAATAAGCAGTGTAAGAATCAAATGTACCACCCCTTTTGGTGGGAAGATGAGAGCAAAGGAAAGATGGAGGAAGAATCACAAGAGAAAGCAAGTTAATGGGCACTGTTTTGAAATACTCAGATAGGCTTAGTTGCTGGCACTCTTTGTCATCTAACATCCTGCATAAAGAAAGTAGAATATCATTAATAAAGAGAGATGTATACCAACTGTCTTATTGTTTTGCTGACAACCATCATGTCTCTGCATGCCTCCAGAGAGGAATCAGAAAAGCTAAGAGGGCAAATGAGCAAGCCTGGGGGCAGATACTAAGAGGCCACAAAAAGTAGAATCGCATCATCAGGAACTCTGGCTTAGAGAGAGGCAGATGCCAGTGCATACACAGAAGCTGGATAGAACCTCTAATTATCACCAGCAGACTCAATTAGGACACAGCATAAAGTTCAGAGAAGCAAGATGACAAGATGCCACATTATGATCAGAAAAGACCTGGAGAAAAGGATGTGAACAAGAAGAGTCCCTCCTCTTAGACTGCTGTTATGAAGGTGTACCTGATGTAACTGAAGGAAGCAATATGAAAATGAGCTAAAAGCAAGAGATGGGATATGACTTTAGGTAAGAACAAAGATTCGCCTAAGTTACTATAGTGCCAAAAGGCTGATATTCCATGAAAAAATAAAAGGTAGAATAAAATATGTATTACAATTATTCTCTTGGAAATGATGCAACATATTGTCCAATTTTGCCTATTAGGGGACATACAATTAGCATTAGTTTAAGTTCAGTTGAAGCTGTTTTATAAGAAAATTTCTGATTTAGGCAACTTTTTTCCCCACTGGAATTAGGAAATAAATAATATTTACCATTTGAAATTTCAGAATTTATCTATCTAGATTATCTGCACTATACACCTATTGTAAGACTATTTGAGAATTACCATGATACAACCCTAATTTCTAATGTTTTGTTTGTAAGTGTTTTATTGCTGTTATTGCCTGTAGTGGCAATGGACCAAACTGATTAATTTCATTGTAATTCACTTCTAGAACTACCTCTTAAAAAGTCAGAACTATAACCTATATGATGGATGAAAGTTTACTTTTTTGTAAAAATAGAGATTTGGTAACTGTAAACTGGTTAAAAATCTGACACATGTATAGTTATAAATGGATAACCTTGGAAATGCCTTATAATTTAAGGAGACTGAATTTTTTAGGTAGCAAAGGATAAATGGAAATATATAAATCTGTCATCTTAACTAGACAGAAGATTGGTGTTTAATACAATATTTGTGTTTGTTTATTTATCAATGTCAATATCTGATCATTGACAATGATGGAAATAGAAACTACCTAAACTAGGATTTTTAATTGCCAAACTTTTAAAATAATAACTGTAAGTTCCTAAAGGACTGTGGTTCCTTACTTTAATAAAGGTGTCATTAAAAGACTAACATTTCCAATTGGTATTACATATATATATATATATATTTTTTTTTTTTATTGAGGAAAGGTAAATTGTAGGTTTCAAGTAGTAGTAACTGAGTAATAAGAAAAGAAATCCAATTAAATATTTAGTCTGCATATCTGATTAAATTAACATACAGCCCAAGGGATTGATTCCAGCAGTTTTGCTATCCTGGGTACTCTAAATAATCTCTTAAGTCATGGGGACTCCAATAGACTTTAGTTAACTGTAACCTGGACCCATACGCTAGAGATATTATTCTGACTCCATTTATCCATATTTCAAAAAATACCAGTGGATATACCAAGATTTTGATTATATTTTAGGTACAGTTCCATGAACAGAAAGAATAATGTGTTACAAAATGTGGGTTTAATATTATTATTCTTTCAATTGAAAATAATAAAAATCAAAATTAATGATAAATTAAATTTTTTAAATCCACTGACTTAACTAAGAAAACCAAGTAGAACAATCTCCAACTCCTGCCTCTTGAAATTTTCTTTCCCTAGCATTTTCTCTTATTGCAAACTCTCTTTTTATTGCAACTAATCAAGAACTGAGCAGAATTTATGCTTAGATTTGTTTAATTTCATTGCTATTCTTTTCTTCCCTTTGTGACCACACCATGTTTATTTAAAGGGTTGATTCAATTAAATCAAATGGTGTATTTCATTGCAATGTCTACTGTAATATTAAAAATCAGAGAGGCTAAACATCTAATATTATGCAAACGACTTGGTAAATTTTTACGTATTAAAACAACTCCTAAAATTATGCCCTCTACATGCAACATAGAAACATTAAAATTGCTTATGCTATAATAAAATTAAAGATGGAAATATCATTATCTTCATCTTATAGACTATACTGAAGCATACAATAGTTAAACAAATTAACAAGTATGAAAAGCTGCAAATAGTACTACAGAAGAATTTAAAACCAGTATTGTGAAGAAAGGGATTCATTTTTCAGGAGCAATAACATGGAAGTTGGCCTTTTGCAAAGCTCCCTGGAAACCAGCTAGAGCTTACTACTTTAAACAGTGAAATCTGGTAGAAGTTTGAGGTAGAGAATCAGCTCACCCACTCACAATGTCAGAAGATATAATCACAGATTATGAGCTTTCAGGTACCCATTACATTCTAAAGAGTGCTTAGAAATATAGCTGAAGTAACTGTCAGATTCTTGGAGATTCCTGGTATTATGACTTTTGGACCAAGTGACTTTCAACATGTTAGTGATTATGTTCTAATGATAGATAGATATATATATCATAGTTATTTTTACCTTAAATAAAAAAATTAACTCTTGAAAGGGTTAACATTTGAATAATTATAACAGATGACAAACAGGATAGTCATAGTTACTTTACAAATATAACTAAAATTCTATTTCACAGTTGACACATTTAAATGCACAAGATAAGATTTGGATTTTAAGAGTAAAATTATATTTTAGTCTGAACCTTTAAAATGTAACTATTCTAGTACTGAGAATTATTTAGAACTGATTTTTTTGTTATGTATCACAGTTCATATGTTAAATTTTTCTAATTAGTTAAATTTTGTAGATTTCACATGCTAATCCCTGCTATTATTTAAATTTAATACTAAAATAATTCTTGTAAAGTATACAGCCTGGTAAAAAGAAATGCAGATGCCCTTGTTTGAAAATCGATGTCATTGGAGGAATGTTCCAGATTGATGGTAAAGTATGTTGATAGAGTCATAACTAGAGTCTATTCACTTCACTGAGCAAACAGAAAAATGATGGTAGTTATACGGAGAACTAAGTAGGATTTCACTATTTATTACCTTTTTTTTGTATAGTGTATCAATGACTGATAATATTGTGTATGTACAAATGTGCATGTATACACAAACATGCATGTTTTACCACAGTTCAAAGAAGAAAGATTTATGGCACCTCAACAATTATGAATGCATTATATAAGTTTTCCTTGCTTATTATACATGAGAACTTTCCCAAATCCAAACACGGTATTGCTATCCCATAGATTGCAATTTATAATATTCAAAATAAAATAAATGTTGGTGTATTGCATGATTAAAAGTTGTATGACTGTTGTATTTTAAAATCTTTTCATTCCCAAGCATAAGAAAACTTCAAGGGTAGATTGTGACATCAGTTGTCTTTCTAATAAATTTGATATTTGTTATTATTTTTGACTCAAGGATATTTGGAAATAAAACTAGAGGGTAAGACTTTTTCCTATTTCTATATAAATATAATGAGAGATTTTTGTCTGGGAAATAATATAAATATCTTTGGACAACAAAATTTGGGAATGAGAAATTATTGCTTCTAGCTATTATAGATTATCAAGTCTAGACTTTGTTCTTCTACTATATAAAACAACAGTAGCAAAAACACAAACACATGGAAAGCTTTTTCGTATTCATGGATTAAAAGACAGTATTGTTAAGATGTCCATAGTACCCAAAGCTAGCTACAAATTTAGTGCAATCTATCAAAATCACAACGCATTTTTTTACAGAAATAGAGAACAATCTTAAAATTCATATGTAACCATAAAAGCCCATAGATCACTGAAACAATGTTCAGATAAAAGAACAAGCTGGACACATAACACTCCCTGATTTCAAAATATATTATAAAACTACAGTAATCAAAATGTATGGTACTAGCATAAAGACACACATACAGATCACAGTAAACAATAGAGAGCTCCTAAATAAACCTATGCACATACAGTTAATTGATCTCTGACAAGGGTGCCAAGAATACCTAATGTGGAAAGGATATTCTCTTCACAAATGGTGTCAAGAAAATGGATACTTATTTGAAAAAAAATCAAAATGGACGCTAATCTTGCATCAAACAGAAAAATCAATTAAAAATAGATTAAATGCTTAAACGTAAGAGCTGAAACTATACATCTTAGAAGAAAACACGGGGTAATGCTCCATAATATTGGTCATAGCAGTTTTTTGGTGTATGACACCAAAAGCAAAGGCAACAACAACGAAAAAATTAGAAAAATGGACTACATCAAAATAAAAAGAATCTGCACAGCAAAGGAAATAATCAGCAGCATAAAAAGGCAATTAACAGAGTGGGAGAAAATATTTGCAAAACATGTATCTGATCAAGGATTAACATTCCTAAGTAGGTAAGGAACTCCTACAACTCGGTAACATCAATAGTGATTGGAAAATAGACAGTGGATTTGAATAGACATTTTTCCAAGGAGACGTACAAATGGCCGAATGTATGTGAAAAGGTGTTCAACATCAGTAATCGTTTGGGAAATAAAACTCAAAATTTCAGCCAGAGATCATCTTATACCTGCTAGAATGGCTATTATATTATTTTTTGTTAAGTTTTGGCAAAGACTTATTTTGTTCCTCTGTTGTTATTGATTTGTTTTTCCATAAAAGAATAATTACTAGTATAACATTTTAATTCCTTGAATTGTATTTTCACCACATGTGATTTTTCTTAGTTGTTGGTTGATCTTAGTTGTTGGTTGATCTTCGGCTTAAAATATACTTCTTAATTTATCAGATTCTTTTACAGATTCATACTAACATACATCCAGTAAAATGCACAAACATTATTCCTATATAACTCTAGCCCCCCTCCTTTTATTATACTACTACTATGCATATTCTACATTTGTTGTGAACATAAAACAATGTTTGTGTAATTTATGTAATTTTTCAAGAGAAAAATGTGAAGGTACATTGTTTTGGTTTATTGGCACTCTATAATTGGGTTGCAAAGATTCTCTATATGCTCTGAAATATAACATTTTTTTTCAAAAATATGTATTATCAATATTTGCTCACAGTCAGTATGATAAATTATTCAGGATGGTGTATACACTTTTTTAAAATTAGAATCTGTTCTTCAAAAGATTATCTTAGAAGTACTTGCATCCAGAATATATAAAGAATCCTTAGGAGATTCAAGATGGCGGCGTGAGAGGTTACACAGAGAACTCCTCCCAAAACCACAAATAGTACAAAAATATAGTTAATTAATACAACTAACACTAAAACAGCAAGAAAGAAGGCTGAACCAGACTGCATACACACCTCACGAACAGAGAAGACATCACGAAACAGGCTAACATAGGAAAGCCTTAATCTGGTGGGACCCAGGCCTTTCCCCCACCCCAGCTCACCGGCAAGAGGAACAGAAACGGAGTGGGGAAGGGGTAGAAGCTTGGGACTGCTGAGCGCCTAGCCCTGGAGATCTGCTTTGTGAGCGGAAGCCTGTATTATGTGGTTCCATGGATGTTGGGGAGCTCGGACGGGCAGAGTGCTTGGGAGACTGACGTTCTGGCTGTTTATGGAGTGGGGGATCCACATCCAACCTGTTTCAGAGGAAAGGCAGGCGGTCTGAGAGGCTTTCTAGCAGTGAGAGGGCTGCTGAAGGGGCGGGGTTTGCACGGAGTTTGCTGCACAGGAAAAGGGACAGCTGGATAAGGTTCTCTGGGTGTGCTTGTCACAGCTGGTTGGCAACTTTGAGGAACTTCAGGTGCTCCATCCCCCTGGCTGCCTACTGTGACACTCAGCCTGTTGCACCTTCCTCCTAGCCTGCCAGCACAAGTTCACAAACTGGCAGTCACTGTGCTGGCATCAGGCCAGCCAGAGGGAGGCCCACCACCAACAGCTAGAGATGCAAAGCACAGAGACTTACACGTGTGTGTGTGGCCCACTAACTCAGACACTGGAGAGGCACCGCAGATGGGAATCAGGAAATAGATCTTTCCTCCCACTGGGCACCAGCTTTGCTCCCCTATGACCACCAACCTCACTCTAGGGGCTGAGAAGCTCCAGAGACTGGAGTTTCTGCACACTAGTGGGTAGAACACAGAAATATGAAATGTCAAAAGAACATGGTTCCGAGCAAAATCTCACAAAGCACAGAAAAAGGGTGAAATTAAACTGAACTCACCAATCTTCCTGAGAGTTCAAAATAAAAATTATTAACATGCTTACGGAGGTACAGAAAAATATTCAAGAACTCAGGAATGAATTTAAGTCAGAGATTCAACCATTAAGAAATTCCATATCTGAAATGAAATATACAATGGAGTGATTTAAAAGCAGATTACATATAGTAGAAGAGATGGTAAATGGAATAGAAATTAAAGAAGAGGAATACAAAGAAGCAGAGGCACAGAGAGAAAAGAGAATCTCTAAGAATGAAAGAATATTGAGAGATCTGTGTGACCAATCCAAACGGAAAAATATTTACATTATAGGGGTACCAGAAGAAGAAGAGAGAGAAAAAGGGAAAGAAAATGTCATTGAGGAGGTAATTGCTGAAAAATTCGATGATCTGGGGAAAGAGGTAGTCTCTTAGGTCATGGAGCTGCACAGATCTCCCAACACAAGGGACCCAAGGAAGACAAGATCAAGACATATAATAATTAAAATGGCAAAGATCAAGGATAAAGACAGACTTTTAAAAGCAGCCTGAGAGAGAAAAAACATCACATACAAAGGAAATCCCACCAGGCTATTATCAGACTTCTCAACAGAAACTTTACAGGCCAGAAGCGAGTGGCATGATATATTTAATGCAATGAAGCAGAAGGACCTTAAACCAAGAATACTCTACCCGAAAAGTTTATCATTTAAATTTGAAGGAGGAATTAAACAATTTTCAGATAAGCAAAAGCTAAGAGAATATGGCTTTCACAAACCACCTCCACAGTGCATTTTGGAGGGACTCCTATAGATGAAAGTATTCCTAAGGCTAAATAGATGTCACCCAAGGGATAGACAAAGAGTACACAATATGATTCATAACATACAAAGAGTGGAGGAGGAAGAAAAAGGAGGGGAAGAAAAAGAACCTTTAGGTTGTGTTTGCATAAGCATACAAAGTGAGTTAAATTAAACTGTTAGATAATAAGGGAAATACCCTTGAACCTTTGGTAACCATGAATCTAAAGCCTGCAATTGATAATCACCCTAAATGTAAATGGTCTGAATGCACCAATTAAAAGACATAGAATTACTGAATGGATAAAAACACAAGACCCATCTATATGCTGCCTACAAGAGATTCACTTCAAACCCAAAGACATACACACACTGAAAGTAAAGGGATAGAAAAAAATATTTCATGAAACTAATAGAAAAAAACAGGAGTTGCAGTACTTGTATCAGACAAAATAGACTACAAAACAAAGAAAGTCACAAGAGACAAAGAAGGACATTACATAATGATAAAAGAGTCAGTCCAACAAGAGGATAGAATTATTATAAATATCTATGCACCCAAAACAGGAGCACCTACATATGTGAAACAAATACTAACAGAATTAAAGGGAGAAATTGAATGCAATAAATTCATTTTAGGAGACTTCAACACACCACTCACTCCAAAGGACAGATCAACCAGACAGAAAATAAGCACAGAGACAGAGGCACAGAACAACATATTAGAACAGATTGACCTAACGGACATCTGCAGAGCCCTCCATCCAAAAGCAACAGGATACACATTCTTCTCAAGTGCACATGGATATTATCAAGAATGGATAATATATTAGGCCACAAAAAGAACCTCAGTAAATTTAAAAAGATTGAAATTGTACCAACCAGCCTCTCAGATCACAAAGGTATGAAACTAGAAATAAATTACACAAAGAAAATGAAAAAGCCCACAAACACATGGAGACTTAATATCATGCTTCTAAATAATCAATGGATCAATGACCAAATAAAAACAGAGATCAAGCAATATATGGAGACAAATGACAACAATAATTCAACACCACTAAACCTGTGGGATGCAGCAAGGGCCACACTAAGAAGTAAATATATTGCAGTACAGGCCTACCTCAGGAAAGAAGAACAATCCCAAATGAACAGTCTAAACTCACAATTAATGAAACTAGCAAAGGAAGACAAATGAGGCCCAAAGTCAGTAGAAGGAGGGACATAATGCAGATTAAAACAGAAATAAATAAAATAGAGAAGATAAAACAATGGAAAGAATCAATGAAAGCAGGAGCTGATTCTTTGAGAAAATAAACAAAATAGATAAACCCTTAGCCAGACTGATCATGAAAAAAAAAGTCTACACACATAAAATGAATCAGAAATGAGAAAGGAAAAATCACTACGGATACCACAGAAATACAAAGAATTATTAGAAAATATTATGAAAAATTGTATGGTAAAAAACTGGATAACCTAGAAGAAATGGACAACTTTCTAGAAAAATACAACCTTCCAAGGCTGATCCAGGAAGAAAGAGAAAATCTGAACAGACCAATTACCAGCAAAGGAATTGAATTGGTAATCAAAAAAGTACTTAAGAACAAAATACCTCATCCAGATGGTTTCACTGCTGAATTTTATCAAACATTTAGTGAAGACCTAATACCCATCCTCCTTAAAGCTTTCCAAAAAGTAGAAGAGGAGAGAATACTCCCAAACTCATTCTACAAGGCCAACATCACTCTCATACCAAAACCAGGCAAAGACACCACAAAAAAAGAAAATCACAGGCCAATATCCCTGATGAACATAGACACAAAAACTCAACAAAATATTAGCAAACTGAATTCAAAAATACATCAAAAAGATCATCCATCATGATCAAGTGGGATTCATCCCAGGGATGCAAGAATGGTACAACATTCGAAAATCCATCAACATCATCCACCACATCAACAAAAAGGACAAAAACTACATGATCATCTCCATAGATGCTGGAAAAGCATTTGACAAAATTCAACACCATTCATGATAAAAACTCTCAACAAAATGGGTACAGAGGGCAAGTACCTCAACATAATAAAGGCCATATATGATAAACCCACAGCCAATATTATACTTAACAGCGAGAGCTGAACGCTTTTCCTTTAAGATCAGGAACAAGATAAGGATGCCCACTCTCCCCACTTTTATTCAACATAGTACTGGAGGTTGTAGCCATGGCAATCAGAGAACACAAAGAAATAAAAGGCGTCCAGATTGGTAAGGAAGAAATCAAACTGTCCCTGTTTGTAGATGACATGATAGTGTACATAAAAAACCCTAAAGAATCCTCTCCAAAACTGCTAGATCTAATATCTGAATTCAGCAAAGTTGTGGGATACAAAATTAATACACAGAAATCTATTGCATTCCTATACACTAAGGGTGAACTAGCAGAAAGAGAAATAAGGAAAACAATTCCATTCACAATTGCATCATAAAGAATAAAATACCTAGCAATAACCTAACCAAGGAAGTGAAAGACCTATACCCTGAAAAGTATGAGATACTCTTAAGAGAAATTAAAGACGCTAATAAATGGAAGTTCATCCCATACTCTTGGCTATGAAGACTTAATATTGTAAAAATAGTCATCCTGCCTAAAGCAATATACAGATTCAATGCAATCCCTATCAAAATACCTACAGCATTCTTCAATGAATTAGAGCAAATAGTTTTAAATTCATATGGAACAACAAAAAGACTGAATAGCCAAAGCTATCCTGAGAAGGAAGAATAAAGCAGGGGGAATTATGCTCCCTGACTTCAAGCTCTCCTACAAAGCCACAGTAATCAAGACAATTTGGTACTGTCACAAGAACAGACCCAGAGACCAGTGGAACAGAATAGAGAGCCCAGATATAAATCCAAGCATATATGTTCAATTAGTATATGATAAAAGAGCCATGGATATACAATGGGGAAATAACAGCCTCTTCAACAGCTGGTGTTGGCAAAACTGGACAGCTACATGTAAGAGAATGAAACTGGATTACTGTCTAACCCCATACACAAAAGTAAACTCAAAATGGATCAAAGACCTGAATGTAAGTCATGAAACCATAAAACTCTTAGAAAAAAATGTAGGCAAAACTCTTGGAAATAAACATGAGCAACTTCTTCATGAACATATAATGCTAGGTAAGGGAAACAAAAGCAAAAATGAACAAATGGGACTATATCAAGCTGAAAAGCTTCTGTACAACAAAGGATACCATCAGTAGAACAAAAAGACATCCTACAGTATTGGAGAATATATTCATAAATGACATATCCGATAAGGGGTTGACATCCAAAATATATAAAGAACTCACGCACCTCAACAAACAAAAAGCAAATAATCCAATAAAAAAACGGGCAGAGGATCTGAATAGATACTTCTCCAAAGAATAAATTCAGATGGCCAATAGGCACATTAAAAGATGCTCCATATCCCTAATCATCAGAGAAATGCAAATTAAAACCACAGTAAGATATTACCTCACACCAGTAAGAATGGCCAACATCCAAAACACAAACAACAAATGTTGGTGAGGATGTGGAGAAAGGGGAACCCTCCTACACTGCTGGTGGGAATGTAAATTAGTTCAACCATTGTGAGAAGTGTATGGAGATTCCTCAGAAAACTCAAGATAGAAATACCATTTGACCTAGGAATTCCACTCCTAGGAATTTACCCTAAGAATGCAGGAGCCCAGTTTGGAAAAGACATATGCACCCCTATGTTTATCACAGCACTATTTACAATAGCCAAGAAATGTAAGCAACCTAAGTGTCCATCAGTAGATGAATGGATAAAGAAGATGTGGTACATATACACAATGGAATATTATTCAGCCATAAGGAGAAAACAAATCCTACCATTTGCAACAACATGGATGGAACTAGTGGGTATTATGCTCAGTTAAATAAGCCAGGCAGAGAAAGGTAAGTATCAGATGATTTCACTCATCTATGGAGTATAAGAACAAAGAAAAAACTGCAGGAATAAAACAGCAGCAGACTCACAGAACCCAATAATGGACTAACAGTTTCCAAAGAGAAAGGGCTGGGGAGGATGGGTGGTAAGGGAAGGATAAGGGATGAAAAGGGGCATTACGATTAGCGCACATAATGTAGCGGGAAGGGGAGACACGGGAAAGGCTGTATTTACAGAGACGATAAGTAATGATTCTATGGCATCTTACTAATGGGGTATATGAGAGGGACTTGAAAATAGGAGGTCTAGTAACCATAATGTTCTTCAAGTGATTGTACTTTAATGATACAAAAAAGAAAATAGAATCCTTAAACTCAGGAGAGACTAAAGAAAATACCAAAATAGGACTACATCTCAGTGTAGATGTTTATAATTAATAGTAGCCTCAAATTGGGGAAAATAAAAGCAAATGTCCATCCATGACTGAAGAAACAAATTTCCATATGTTTATAATGTGGAATACTACTAAGCAGTAAAAGAAAAGCAATAAACTGTGGATGCATTCAAAAATATGGATGAATTTCAACAGCATTATGCTAAGTTAAAGAATCCTTATATAAAGCAACAAATGCTTTTTTATTCCATTTATATGAAGTTTTAGAACAGTCAAAATTATTCTCCAGTAACAGAGAATAGATTCATGGTTGCCTTGAGCTGAGGATAAGGGATATTGACTGCAAAAGGAAATTTGTGGTAATGAAAATATTCTATATCTGCAGTTACAGTAGTTAAATGGTATTTACTAAATGCATTTGTCAATACACATGGAACTCTATAATTGAAATGAGTGCATTTTATGTTATGTAAATTTTATCTCAATGATGATTTACAGAGCAAAATAAACAAAAAAGGTGAAAATAAAATACTGCTTACATAATCAGTGAGAAAATAGCAGTTATTGAATGTCTAACAATGTCAACATCTGATCACTATGGTTAGAAATCATAGTGAGAGAGAAAAAGTAAAGGATCAAGTAATTTAGTTTGAGAAACTGAATATACACATAGGAATAGAAGTGTTTAAGAACATTTACTAAAACACGAAGAAAAAAAGCCTAAATACTGAATTTGTACCGAGGAAAGGAGTCATGGGATCGTTGATATGTTACAGACTATTAATTAGATTTCTCCTTTCTGTCTAAACAAATAACCTCAAAATTAATAACTGCAGTGGACTCTGTAATTTCAATATGTTTAAAAATGCTAAAAGCTGAAATAGAAGTCAATCTATACAAATTTCAGGAGATAAAATTTTTCATGATTTTATATAATTCAAAACATTCCTTTAAGATATGTCAATTGTAGCAAACATACTGAGTTAAAAAACATAAATTATTATGTCAAAATGTGTCAAGGTATATCAAACTATTATGATGAAACTTGTTCTTCTTCTGAAAGATAAATCAAAATTGTTAGTTTATATTTCCAAATATTGCCCCAGTAATTTCATTTATAACTTTTTAGAGTACAGTTCTTTGTTTTTAGTTTTGATGATTTCTAGAATTGAAAAACCAAGAGGGGAGTTTTTCACTGTATTCTGAAAATCAAATTAAATGTATTAAGAATGAAAGTTATTTTTGAACTACAGGGGATAAGAATGAAAATATACTATTCCAATCAAGTCATATGAATTCTGATATTGAATCACAATTGCTATTGTTTATAACAATCTTCTTTCTATTTATGAAACTGGTTATTTTAAAGCTCCTGGTAGTTTATCCAAGCAAATGTCCCAATTTTTTTAAAGACGTGATAAAATATATAATGATTTCTTAAAAATAAAAAACAAAATAACATAAGATACATTTGCTCTTGCATTCAAAATAATAAATGTTTCCTTAAAATATATATTTTAAAGACACTTAAGTCTTGGGAATAATTAACTTGCCTTAAATTGAAACACTAACTTTAAGCGAATTCTCTAGCAATATCCACAGCTGTCTTCTCAATGCTGAATACATAAATACCGTTCTGGTACTATGACATGTATACAACAGCGTTGACATACTGCTTTCTGACTAACAATATTATTCACGATCTTTTGCAATTAGTTGTGCTTAAAATGAAGACAGCTGTTAAAGTGGAGTCTTTTATATTATACATGTATTATTCAATTTGATTCAAAATGGCAATAAAACTGTGCATGATTTCCAAAGTAGAAGAACTTTAAAACACAAACAAATGTACAAAATACAAGCACTTATTGAGTACTTTCTCGCTTAGCCAGGCAGTTTGCTAAGAATATTATAGTAAATTACCTAACTTCCTCACAACAATGCTTCAAGTCAGATATTTTCATTTTAGAGAAGAGAATACTAAGTGTTTAATGGTTTTCTCAATTTTAAACAGCCAGTAGTTTGCAAGACAAGGATATGTTATCAGGTCACTCTGACTCCATTATCTGGGATCCAATACCTACCATCTGTTCATGCTCTCTGCTTCTTTCTTCATGAATGGCCTGAGTGTTTCTAGAAGAACTAGAAACTGGGGAAAAAAAATTAGTAAATTATGGATGCTACATTACTGGTAAAAATGGTGATGATATTTATGAGACTGTGAGTTCTACCAAAACTTGTTACCTCCTACCATTCTTTTAGAAAAGGAAGAAGAAATGGATTTAAAGTTTTGAATTAAATATTGATGAATGAATAAATTAATGTTTACTGGATAAGTGAAGAGAAAATTATTTTTGTCAAGTATCTAAGAAGTCAGTATTAGAGGAAAATAATTAACTGAACAGCGAAGACAGCAAACACAAATGAGAAAATTAAGAGTGGCACATTGGAAGAATGAGCTAAATAATAAGTGGTGGTGTAAGCAAATAACCTTGCAGAAAAAAATATTTCCTTTCATGTTAAAAGTGTATTTACAGAAGTAGAGAATAGGTTCATTGGCCAAATAACAGGGAAATAAGGAAAGGGAAAAAAGGGATAAGAAGATAGAGGAAAATTATTAGCTGGAAGTGAAAAGCATTAGTTTGAAGGAATATTATGCAGAGTTCAAAAAAGTTAGAACTGAAGAAAGCTCATTGTGTTTATTAACTAGAAAATGAGAAACAAATTTTGACCCCACACTTAAGTAGAAATTTTCTAAAGGCATTTTTATTTTCCATCTCACAAAAATGGATCTCATGGTACGTATATGAGACATTTGGAGGATAACATTAAGTAATATGGATGTGGGAGATAAGCAAAAGGTAAATGGCTTATTCTTCATTGATGTATCATACTTGATGGCTTTTGAATTCCATTCTGAGCACAGAAATGTGTTCATCACTAAAGGTATACCAAAGCCAATATCCACAAGCACATGATGTAAACAAATGTGGAATTGGTCTAGTAGAAACATAGTTTGAATGCTCTGCTGAACTAGCAACAGATGTCTTAGGGTAATGGTTTAAGGAGTTGTAGGCCTCAGTCAGCATTTTTAGCACTGCTCCCAAGAGAAATAACATTTTCAAGCATTATATTGGCAGTGACACCCATACAATTTTTAAAAACTCACCAGATTTGAAATACACAGATTGAGTGATAATTTCATCCTGTATAGCTTAGCTTTTAAAATTTCTAATATAAACTACGTTAAAAGATAATTGTTTCTTTTTAGGCATATGTACACATTACTTTAACAAAGATTTGTATCTTTAAACCATGTTAAATATGTCCAAGAACCCTGAAGAAAATGTATGAGTGTTTTCTTAAACAAGAAAATGTTGAAGTGCATCAACTTTCTTTTTAATCTAGGAAACTAGATGAGTTGTTTATTTACTAATTGGAGAGGATTATAAATTTGTTACCAGGAAGGGCACTTGGAATGAAGAGGGAAAAGACAAAAGGCAAAGGTTTAAACAGATTTGAAATGTTAAAAGTTTAATGCTATATTGTGCAAAGTAATAAAAATATTGAAAGTAGACAGAAAAAATTAGGTGAGTTTAATATTCTTGGAAAATAATGGTATTCATATTCTCTAAGGACCTAATTATGAGCTATTCTAAATAGTGCCCTTCAAGTATTGACAGGCAGGCTGTTTATATTTGGTTCTTAATTAAGGACTCTTCCCTCACACCCCTAAAAAGGTTTATCAAACACATCTTTCAACACTAACAAGCATACTGTGAAGCCACATGTTGGGAGGCAAAACAAAAAGAAAATGAATAGAGAAAATAGAGTTTAAATATCATCATAGACTAGAAAAAGAAACTTTTCTATAACATTCAAGGAAAAAATGTTTTCATTTATCTTATAGGTTTCCAGTCATTTTTAATATTTCCCATATTGCACATAATGGTTACTCATACACTCCCAGAGTAACATCTGTGGTAGCACCTTTAATAAAAAATTACAATATTGGGATTAACCTTATGAAAACAGTCATTCTTCAGAGATATTTTTTAATGAATGCTATTCAATTTCCATGTAGAAATTCCTAAATACTTTTAATTTATGTGTCACATGAAAGTAAACAGGAAAAAATCTTCTAATTATATCTAATTTACTAATAATTTGTCTCGAGAGTGTTTTAGGAAAGGAAGGGAATGACACTAACAACCCAGGTGGAATATTATATAATATTTTGATTTCATGAGGGTTTAAATGGCAAGGAATAGGAATATCAGCAACGTGAATAAATTGTAGGAGCATATTTGAGCCTCGGACAGTCGTTACTTTACGTCAGCAGCTTTGCTGTGGACTTTTTAGTCCATATCATTTAATTCATGTAAGCAACAATTAATATATTTCTGTCTTCATTTTATATAGGCCAGAATTTGAACAATCTATTAGACTACAAAGCAGCACTCTTAAAATTGTCACTACTCTCATATTTAGAACTAGCCCTTAATGGAGAAATCTCTCTCACAAACGTGTGATTCAGCAGAATGGTCGTTCTCCTCGGTTTCTTGTAAAGGTAGTAAGCAGTTATTTGACCGGCTTTGGGAGAGTTCTGATTCCTTTCCTGTCTGTTATTAATTCAAACACGCAGTCTAACTATGATTTGATTGTTAGCAATGTTTTGAATATTATTTGCATTTTCTTTGTACAAAGTTGTATTTTGATATTGTAATGCAAAATTATATTTTTAACAAATTTAGCAAATACCTTAGTAAATTACCAAATTAGTGTCTATGGGTGTATCTTGAGATTTGTATATTCTTTATATTTTGCTGCTTTCCTTTGCATTACTCTTGCTTTCTAGTGTTTAATTACTCGTAAGAATACGAATCACTTCAAAATATGTTTACCTATTTGACCATTTTTTTTTTACAGGATTACCTTGTACTTTTAAACATCACAAAATACTTAAAGATTATACAAGTATAATATTTAAGAGCCATAAAACATTAATGGTTTCCTAGGAGATGGGCTAACATGTTAAGGATTCTCAGTTTAAAGATTAGTATGAACTAGATAGAAGAATAATATATTTATAAATTTTCTAGGTGGAGGAAAAGCCTATCAGTGTCCAAACCTACATTTCAGGTGACTGAAGAATTTTCACCAAATTTCAACACATTCTTAAGAAAAGACAACATCAAGTGTTAAGCACCTGTCAAATAATTAAATCATTTCAAATAACAAAGCTTTCCACTCTTCACTGCAGATGCCTTTCCAGGGTACTTTTACTCCAGTGACATTTGGCTGCAGTGGGACCATTGGGATCCAAACATACTCCCAAATGTGAGTAAAACTTTTACTTTTAATGTTAACGTGTTTCACAGTCCTTTCTTACAGTTTTATACTGAAAATGAAAGTCCAGTTTTCTTCATTTCTCTACAAAGGGGGCCAAATTTTAACTATTTAATTCTCTGAATGTACATTACTCTTCTAATGTAAAAATAATCATAGAAACAAAATGGTAAAAGGCCTTTGAGAAGTCACCAAATTTATCTGCTTCTTTCAGATAAACTGCCCTCCTCACCAATCTCTGCAGTTATATATCCACATTCATTTAAGGAAAACATCTCTAGATAAGAAAATTACAGAAGCAAACAATATTTCTGAAGAACCAACCCTGAGAAATTTCTGTAATTACTCTTTTTAGGCCACTTTAAAAGATTGGGTTTCAAAAGGTTTTCACCAAGACTCACATTAAAAATCAAAACAAATTAAAAAAAAAATCACAAACTAGTCTCTCTCTTTCTCTCCCTTTCAACCGCTCTCTCTCTGCCCTGCCTTTCACATACACACACACACATCCCTCCACACACACACACCCCATGCTAAACTTTGTGAGAGGCGTTCTGGTATTGCCCCTTCCTTTCCTTTCTGTGTTCTTCTCTTCTCACATTAATTAGATACAGTAGCAGTACCTTCT
The DNA here is from genome assembly GCA_032199065.1 of Smutsia gigantea. NCBI lineage: Eukaryota > Metazoa > Chordata > Mammalia > Pholidota > Manidae > Smutsia > Smutsia gigantea. Next base: position 51,400 of record JAVSCE010011125.1, read on the forward strand.
GAAAATTACATTTTTAACCTACACACAATAATTTGATAGTTTGTTGAGACATAACTATATATGTCTCAACATATATATATATATATATATATATTTACATCTCAGTGAACATAATAGCTCTCTGTCATTCTCAGTCCTTATAGCTAACGTAATTATGCTTACCACAAAATATTCATACAGAAGGTGACAAGGATCAAAAATCAAAAAGCACTTCCCTTTATTCATTCATTCTGTGTATGTTACTACTTAGCATTTTTTTTGAGGTTGGCTTTGAGAAACAGCACTAAACAAGGCTGATTTGAGTGTTTCTTTAATTTCAAAATATGTATGGTATGTTCTCTCTTTCAATAAATTGGTGTCATTATTTTTAGTTAATTCAGTATCTGTTACTCTAAAATCAAGAAAATGTGGTAAAAGGTGATGTATTTTAAGTTGTGTTTCTGTTTACATTTAACTTACCAATTTTGCTAGAATTGCCAGAATTAAACGAGCAGTATAAATAAGACAAATACATGGATGCTTTGATTGAACATTTGTCATTTTAGATAGCACACAATTAAAATATGTCCTTAAAGGTGTTATTATTATGGAAGTAATATAACAGTGAAATAATTCAAACACTTGAAGAATATCCATAAGCATTCAAGTTATTTTTCTTTATCTTGTCCTATGTTTAATATTTAAAAGTGATTTATATTTAGTCAATATTATAATACTATCTTCTTTTTGAGAGTAGAGATTAACTTTGCCAATTAGATACCTCCTTCCTATATTTCCTAGAGGAATGATAAACTTATTAGAATAATGAAATGCATGTGAACTTACTTTCATGCAATTAAATTTACCAGCAGTCAGTATTTTCCTTTAAACAAAATCTTACAAAAGGAATAATATACTGACAAGAAAAAGTTTGAGTATGGTTGTTTCTGTGCCATGTTCTCTGAAACGTTCTCTTGCAGATCTGTAGCACAGTTTATTCTACCTAAGCAAAAATTACTATTAATGGTTTAGGAGACAGACTATTTCTTTATGCCATTGCACAGAGATTATTTACTTAACTTATGAATTCACCAAAACCATCTTTGAGGGTATTCATCTTCCTTTCTATAAATATATTTCCTGAAATATTGTGAATATACAGGCAAAAACATTTCCAATTTCTTGTGAAATAAAAATTCATTCACCACTTATAATGTCAAGCTTGAGTTTTCCTATTAAGATTATTATCTTAATAATAATTTTCTCATGGACAGTAACTCCAAAGAGAACATGCCTTAATTTGACTGTTTCAACATTTTCAAAGCATATGAACTTTTAACAATAGAATGCATTTTCCTTTGGTTGTAATATTCTACTTTCTATGAAACAAAAATTATACTCACCATATGTATATATCTAATAGGTCATCTTTTTCTCAATTAACTACTTAACTGGTCTTATTGGAAAGTATTTTTAAGAACCAAATTAAACAAATTAAAAATAGAAATAAACTCTACTTTAAAAAAAAGTTGCACAGCACAGACAGCAGTGACGGATCTGCCCCAGTGTCCTAGGTGAGTTGAACTAGGGATGGAACCCGGTCTGTTTCCTATAGCTCTTTCTGATTTTCATTACACATGTGTTGATGGGCTGTAGGAGGGGAGGTCACAAGAAAGATTGAACAGCCAATAGTCTAAATCCTCTCACTAAAGAAGCATGCCTGCTTGCCCACCACTCTTGATCTCGCTGACTCCGCCCATTCCCCATTCTGTCTCCAGTTTCCACTGATGACAGGTCTTCTGTCACCTCAACTAACCCAGCTTGTCTTCATGTTTGCCTTGGGTAGTAGCTTTACCCAAAGGGGATTTGTCCCAGTTACCCACACACCTGCACTCTGATAGAAAGGTGCCATTCATTCCCAGAAGTGGCTCTCTGGGACATTCTCCTAAGTGTCTTCTGTGAACATTTTTGCCATATGTTTGGTGATAAATGTCCTGCCACTGACTTTCAAGGAGCAAGCTGGGGAAATGGCTGGCCTCTTTTTTTCCACTGTCATCCTCTCCCCCATCAGGTCCTGAACAGCTGGACCATGTCCGTTCAGGCCCCTCAGGCCACCTTCCCTGTCTTTTTGTACCAGTTGACTCTAGGGGCTCCATCTGCAGTCGTTATTTTCTGAATCTCCACCTCACCTTTTTATTCCCTTCAGCTGTTTTACTTAATGCTGCTCAAGGTGTTCTTTTGTGAGGAGAAAAGTTAAAATAAATCTGTAAATACATATTCATAATGTGAAATAAAGCTCTAATGAAGTGTTAACAGTTTATTTTTATGTAGGTAAATACTCTTATAAAAATTATAAAACTTTCTTTATTTAATTAAGTTTTATAATTGTTGCTCAGGTTCAATCTGCTATTGTTTTCCTCCATTTGCCATTTTCATTCACAAAGCCTTACTGTATTTTTGCCTTCCCTTAATCTTTTAATTTCTAATTTAAGTCCTATTATTCCATGCTGCTTCAGCCTACATTGATCTTTCCTTTACTCTTCTCTTATATGCCTTGCTGGTTAATTTTTTACTGGTTTTCAGTATGTGTTGTAATTAGCTAACCTAAGGTAAGAAACATGAAAAACAAAAGTCAATTTGAAATTTAATGAAATTTTATTTTTCATTTTCTTTTACTTGGAATGACTTTTCTCCTCTGTCTAGAGTTTTCATTATTATTATTGCTAAATGTTAAGGCTCAGTGTCAAGAGCCTTTAATTAGGAAATTTTCCCCAAAGCTAGTATTAGTCGACCTTAGAACACATGGTGTTTCTTGAGCTTTTGCACCAAAAGAAATTAATAATTTACTCTGAATGACATCTCTAGTCATCATCAGGCAGGAAATTTCTAGTTTTATTGCTCCTTGTGTGAATGGTGACAATGAACTATTAAATCATGGTCACCTCAGGTAATATGTCTTCTTTTTTTTTCTTTAGAACAACACATTAAGCAACTCAATTCAAATTATGTGCCACTCTAATTGGAAGTGGAGGGCAATTAACTTTTGTGTGGCAAATGTCAAGTATTTTTTTTTTGACCAATTGAAAGGAATTTGTCAAGAGACATCTATAGCTTCATATAAATTACACTTGTGGGTATTAATTGGTCCGTGTTTCAATTAGGTTGTGAACTACTTATTTAACTATGGCTAAGGATTAACAGCTAAGAAATTCAAGAACAACTGTGTTTTACCTTTACATGACGTCACTTCTTAGGAGTCAAGATCAGTGCAAGTTCCAATTTCAAATAAATTCATTTTCCCCATTTTATAAAAAAAATAAATGTATTAAATGCTCAAATTACATATTTTCTCATGTTAGTCCAATTTTCTCCAATTTTTATTAAGGAAAACTTTTTGAAAATTTTTTTGTTTATAATGTTTATAAATCATAAATCATTTTAGTTCATAAAGCAACACTGTAAGTCTAATACCAAAGTACTAAATAAAAGACATGAATTGCATAGGCAGTATCAATATTATCTTCCTTCACATCATAATTGGATACATTTCCTAGCTCCATGTGAGTTATAATTTAGAGTAAAACCACAAATTTCTTTCTGTCTTTTTTATTTCATTCCCTCTCTCTCTCTCTCTCTCTCTCTCTCTCTCTCTCTCTCTCTCTCTCTCCATTTTTCTCTCACCAGGTAATATTAAAAACTTTGCAGTTATTGAATTTTAGGGACAAACTGGAGAAATGTGGTACAGAAAATGTTTACTAATAGACCAAAATATCTTTAATTCCTGTATGAAAGGAAGTCAAAAGTGCAAACCTGTGTTCCCTATTAAATAATTCATATTCCAGTATTTTATCCTTTGGAAATGAACTAGATGTTAAATTAAAATCCATCACTTAACTTAGTGTAACTTTAAAGTTTCAGTTACCAAAAAGACTTTGGAAACTATAAAGCATAGCGTTGTAAAGTTCATTTATAAACTAGTATCTCACACAATTTAGCTTACTTATTCTTAACAATTATGTTTAGATTATTCATGAAAATTTCATAGGAAGTTAAACAGCTTGAGTTATCTTTCTTGCTGACAAATTCTGTAATATTGATAATGTGTGTTTATTTGACTTTTAGCAAACCTAGGTAGAATAAAGTTGTATGTCTATGTTATTTTTAGTGCTGATAACCTTAGAGAACATGTTTTAATTAAACCAACAAACTTTAGCTAGCTTTTATTTACTAAAGAATACCCTAGATCACATGAACTTGAAAAACATTTGGGTTAGTTTCTATACTTCTGCGCATACTTAATATAAGTGCTTACTTTTCCTTAAACCAACTAAATAGAGCTCTCTACAAATTAATTTTGGCAATACCATTTACACACCTATATCATAGAAAAATATCACATAATCATAACATACATACACATATACAGACAGATGCAGACAACATTGTAGACATTTACAGACGTACAGACAGATCAAACAGAGATCTTATACCTTTTGTTTTAAAAATTTAGTCCTGAGACAGATATGATAATGCAAAGCTCATGAGTTTGTAAAAGATCAGTTGGATCCACGTTGTGTTTCTGGCAAATGGAATTAATTAAGGTTCCCTCCTCAGATGCTTTAATATTTTGTTAATATTTGTGGAAAATACTTCATTCACCTAGTTTCCAAATAGACTTTCCTTTTTTCTTAATAAGAATTACCTGGGTTCCTACAGAAGAGCATGTAGGACATGTACATCCCAAAGGCACAGAGAAAGAACTGAAAATGCCTCCAAGAAGGACTTATTTTCCTAAGGCCAGGATTTTTATAATACCTGCAAGCTTTTAGACCTCAATAAGAGAGGTTTAATAATTAGTAAAAAAAAAAATAGGTGGCGGGACTTCTGGGAAGATGGCAGCATGAGCAGGGTGGCAGAAATCTCCTCCCAACACTATATTTATCTACGAAAATACAGCAAATAAAACTATTCCTAAAAGAGAGACCAGAATACACAGGAAAGCGCACAGCGTGCAGCTACACCCGAGAGGACTTGGCACCCCAAGAGGCAGGTAAGATATGGAGCCACGACCGAGTGGGACCCAAGCACTCACCCACCCCAGCGCACTGGTGGGAGGAGAGAATTCAGAGTTGGGAGGGAGTAGAAGTACACCCTGCGAAATAACCAGCCCCAGTGATCTGCATGGGGAGTGCTGACACACACAGCGCAGTATAGTGGAGACTGGAGAGATAGAGGGGCAGGCTCTGAGCAGGGAATGTGCAAAGGTGCTTGCAGCTGGTTCCCAGGAAGGAAAAAAAAAAGAAAAAAAGAAAAGCACGCACTTTCTTCAGCGGTCTTAAAGAGACAGGAGCCCAGCAGAGGAGCCGGATCGCCCTGGTACACTCAGCCCAGGAGGCTGGGAGTCCTGGGGAGTTTCGGACGCCTTAGCTGACAACTGGGAAAGCGTGGCTGCACATCCACTTCCAACAGAGATCAAAAGTCTCCCATTCGTTCCTACCATGGCCAGAGCTATAAAGGGCCCTGCGGACCAGTGTGGACACTGCTGAGGAATAGTGGTGCAACAGTGCCACCTACAGCATTCAGACAGAATCTACTCCTGGTGGGCTTTTTGTTTTGTTTTGTTTTGTTTTGTGTTTTTTTGTTTTGTTTTTTCTTTTTTCTTTTCTTTCTTTTTTCTTTTCTTCCGTTTTTCTATTTTTTACTTTCTCTCTTTCTTTCTTTTTTTTTCCCTTTTTAAAGTCTTAAAGAGCCCAGCTGACATACGTGGCAACTACCAGCGACCACTTCTATAGCCATGAAAAGACAGAGGAATATAGTCCAGACAAAAATCAACCAGACAACCCCAGAGAGGGAGCCGGAAGGGATGGAAATGCACAGTCTTCCTGAAAAGGAATTCAGAATAAAAGTCATAACCACGCTGATGGATCTACAGAGAAATGTGCAAGAGCTGAGGGAGGAAGTGAGGGAAGTGAGGAAAGACAATGCAGAAATCAGACAAGCAATCGATGGGCTTAACAGCAGACTGGATGAGATGCAGGAGACTGTTAATGGAATAGAAATCAGAGAACAGGAATACAGAGAAGCTGAGGCAGAGAGAGATAAAAGGATCTCTAGGAATGAAAGAATATTAAGAGAACTGTGTGACCAATCCAAACGGAACAATATTCGCATTATAGGAGTAAAGAGGAAGAAGAGAGCGAAAAAGGGATAGAGAATGTCTTTGAAGAAATAATTGCTGAAAACTTTCCCTCACAGGGGAAGGAAATAGTCTCGCAGTCCAAGGAAGCCCACAGATCTCCCAAGACAAGGGACCCAAGGAAGAAAACACCAAGACACATAATAATTAAAATGGCAAAGATCAAAGATAAGGACAGAGTATTAAAGGCAGATAGAGGGAGGAAAAAGATCACCTACAAAGGAAAACCCATCAGACTATCATCAGACTTCTCAACAGAAACCTTACAGGCCAGAAGAGAATGGCATGATATATTTAATGCAATGAAACAGAAGGGCTTCGAACCAAGAATATTGTATCCAGCACGATTATCATTTAAATACGATGGAGGGATTAAACAATTTCCAGACAAACGAAAGTTGAGAGAGTTTGCGTCTCATAAACCACCACTACAGGATATCTTAAATGGACTGCTCTAGAGGGAAGCACACCTAAGGCTAAAAAGATGTCACCAGACAAAATAAAATCATAGCAAAGAAAACACACCATCCAAATAGTAACTAAAGGCAAAGAATAAAACACCTAGTATATAAAGAATGGAGGAGGAAGACTAAGAAGGGAGAGAAATAAAGAAACATCAGACGGTGTTTACAATAACTTAACAAGAAATTTAAGTTAGATTGTTAGATAGTAAAGAAGCAACCCTTGAACTTTTGGTAACCACGAATCTAAAGCCAGCAATGACAATAAGTACATGTTTATCGATAATCACCCTAAATGTAATTGGAGTGAATGCACCAATCAAAAGACACGGAATAACAGAAGGCATAAAAAAGCAAGACCCATGTATATGCTACTTACAAGAGACTTACCTGGAACCCAAAGATATACACAGACTAAAAGTGAAGGGATGGAAAAAGATATTTCATGCAAACAACAAAGAGAAAAAAGCAGGTGTTGCAGTACTTGTATCAGACAAAATAGACTTCAAACGAAGAAAGTAGCAAGAGATAAAGAAGGACATTACATAATGATAAAGAGGTCAGTCCAGCAAGAAAATATAACCATTATAAATATATATGCAACCAGCACAGGAGTGCCAGCATGTGAAACAAATACTAACAGAATTAAAGGAGGAAATAGAAAGTAATGCATTCATTTTAGGAGACTTCAACACACCACTAACTCCAAAGGACAGATCAACCTGATAGAAAATAAGTAAAGACACAGAGGCACTGAACAACACACTAGAACAGATGGACCTAACAGACATCTACAGAACTCTGCACCCAAAAGCAACAGGATACACATTCTTCTCAAGTGCACATGGAACATTTTGCAGAATAGGTGACATACTAGGCCACAAAAAGAACCCCAGTAAATTCAAAAATATTGAAATCCTACCAACCAACTTCTCAGATAACAAAGGTATGAAACTAGAAAGAAATTTTAGAAAGAAATCAAAAGGCTGACAAATACATGGAGACGTAACAACATTCTCATAATTAACCAATGGGTTAACAACCAAATCAAAACAGAAATGAAAGAATATATGAAGACTAATGACAACAACACAAAGCCACAACTTCTGTGGGACGCAGCAAAGGCAGTTCTAAGAGGAAAGTATATTGCAATGCAGGCCTATTTAAAGAAGGAAGAACATTCCCAAATGAATAGTCTAAAGACACAATTACTGAAATTGGAAAAAGAAGAACAAATGAGGCCCAAAGTCACCAGGAGGATTAACATAATAAAGATCAGAGAAGAAATAAATAAAATTGAGAAGAATGGAACAATAGAAAAAATCAATGAAACCAAGAGCTGGTACTTTGAAAAAATAAACAAAATAGATAACCCCTAGCCAGACTCATTAAGAGAAAAAGAGAATCTACACACATAAACACAATCAGAAATGAGAAAGGAAAAATCACAACAGACCCCACAGAAATACAAAGAATCATAAGAGAATATTATGAGAATCTATATGCTAACAAGCTGGAAAACATAGAAGAAATGGACGACTTCTTAGAAAAATACAACCTCCCAAGACTGACGAAGCAAGAAACAGAAAAACTAAACAGACCAATCACCAGCAACGAAATTGAATTGGTAATCAAAAAACTACCCAAGAACAAAACCCCCAGACCAGATGGATTCACCTCTGAATTCTACCAGACATATAGAGAAGAAATAACACCGATTCTCCTTAAAGTTTTCCAAAAAATAGAAGAGGAAGAAATACTTCCAAACTCATTCTGAAGCCAGCATCACCCTAAAACCAAAACCAAGCAAAGACCTCACCAAAAAAGAAAATTACAGACCAATATCCCTGATGAACGTAGATGCAAAAATACTCAACAAAATATTAGCGAACCGAATTCAACAATACATCAAGAGGATCATACACCATGATCAAGTGGGATTCATCTCAGTGATGCAAGGATAGTACAACATTCAAAAATCCACCAACATCATCTACCACATCAACAAAAAGAAGAACAAAAACCACATGATCATCTCCATAGATGCTGAAAAAGCATTTGACAAAATTCAGCATCCATTCATGATTAAAACTCTCAACAAAATGGGTGTAGATGGCAAGTACCTCAACAACATAAAAGCCATATATGACAAACCCACAGCTAACATCATACTTAACAGCGAGAAGCTGAAAGCTTTTCATCTAAGATCGGGAACAAGACAGGGATGCCCACTCTCTCCACTGTTATTCAACATAGTACTGGAGGTCCTAGCCACAGCAATCAGACAAAACAAAGACATACAAGGCATCCAGATTGGTAAAGAAGAAGTCAAATTGTCACTATTTGCAGATGACATGATACTGTACATAAAAAACCCTAAAGATTCCATTCCAAAACTACTAGAACTAATATCTGAATTCAGCAATGTTGCAGGATACAAAATTAACACACAGAAATCTGTTGCTTTCCTATACACTAACGATGTACTAACAGAAAGAGAAATCAGAAAAACAATTCCATTCACAATTGCATCAAAAAGAATAAAATACCTAGGAATAAACCTAACGAAGGAAGTGAAAGACCTGTACTCTGAAAACTACAAGACACTCCTAAGAGAAATTAAAGAGGACACTAACAAATGGAAATGCATCCCATGCTCTTGGCTAGGAAGAATCAATATTGTCAAAATGGCTATACTACCTAAAGCAATCTACAGATTCAATGCAATCCCTATCAAACTACCAACAGCTTCAATGAACTGGAACAAATAATTCTAAAATTCATATGGAACCACAAAAGACCCTGAATACCCAAAGCAATCCTGAGAAGGTGGAGTAAAACAGGCGGAATTACGCTCCCTGACTTCAAGCTCTACTACAAAGGCATAGTAATCAAGAGAATGTGGTATTTGCACGAAAACTGACCCACAGACCAGTGGAACAGAATAGAAAATCCAAACATTAACCCAAACATATACAGTCAATTAATATTTGATAAAGGAGCCTTGAATATACAATGGGGAGATGACAGCCTCTTCAGCAGCTGGTGTTGGAAAAACTAGACAGCTACATGTAAGAGAATGAAACTGGACTACTGTCTAGCCCCAGACATAAAGGTAAACTCAAGGTGGATCAAAGACCTGAAGGTAAGTCATGAAACCATAAAACTCTTAGGAAAAAACATAGGCAAAAATCTCTTGGACATAAACATGAGCGACTTCTTCATGAACATATCTCCCCGGGCAAGGGAAACAAATGCAAAATGAACAACTGGGACTATATCAAGCTGAAAGCTTCTGTACAGCAAAGGACACCATCAGTAGAACAAAAAGACATCCTACAGTATGGGAGAATATATTCATAAATGACGTATCTGATAAAGGTTGACATCCAAAATATATAAAGAACTCACGCACCTTAATAAACAAAATGCAAATAATCCAATTAAGAAATGGGCAGAGGACATGAATAGACAGTTCTCTAAAGAAGAAATTCAGATGGCCAACAGGCACATGAAAAGGTGCTCCACATTGCTAATCATCAGAGAAATGCAGATTAAAACCTCAATGAGATATCACCTCACACCAGTGAGGATGGCCAACCTCCAAAACACAAACAACAACAAATGTTGGTGAGGATGTGGAAAAAACCGAACCGTCCTACACTGCTGGTGGGAATGCAAATTAGTTCAACCATTGTGGAAAGCAGTATGGAGGTTCCTCAAAAAACTCAAAATAGAAATACCATTTGACCCAGGAGTTTCTCTCCTAGGAATTTACCCTATAAATGCAGCAGCACAGTTTGAAAAATACATATGCACGCGTATGTTTATCGCAGCACTATTTATAATAGCCAAGAAATGGAAGCAACCTAAGTGTCCATCAGTAGATGAATGGATAAAGAAGAGGTGGTACATATAAACAATGTAATATTATTCAGCCATAAGAAGAAAACAAATCCTACCATTTGCAACAACATGGATGGAGCTAGAGCGTATTATGCTCCCTGGAATAAGCCAAGCAGAAAAAGACAAGTATCAAATCATTTCACTCATATGTGGAGTATAAGAACAAAGAAAAAATACTGAAGGAACAAAACAGCTGCAGACTCACAGAACCCAAGAACGGACTAATTTTTACCAAAGGGAAAGGGACTAGGGAAGATGGTTGGGAAGGGAGGTATAAGAGGGAAAAAGGGGCATTATGATTAGCAAACGTAATGTTGGGGGGGCACAGGGAGGGCTGTACAACTCAGAGAAGACAATAGTGATTCTATAGCATCTCACTACACTGATGGACAGTGACTGTAATGGGGTTGGTGGGGGGGACCAGAAGAAGGGGTAGTTTAATAACCATAATATCGCACATGTAATTGTAGATTAATGATACCAAAATAAATTATATTAAAAAAATAGGTGGCATTTTCAGTAAACTGGAACAAATAGTTCTAAAAATCATATGGAACCACAAATGACCCCAAATAGCCAAAGCAATCCTGTGAAGGAACAATAAAGCAGGGGGGATCCCGCTTCCCAACTTCAAGCTCTACTACAAAGCCACAGTAATCAAGACAATTTGGTACTGGCACCAAAACAGACCGACAGAACAGTGGAACAGAATAGAAAATCCAAATATTAACCCAAACATATACAGTCAATTAATATTTGATAAAGGAGCCTTGAATATACAATGGGGAGATGACAGCCTCTTCAGCAGCTGGTGTTGGAAAAGCTAGACAGCTACATGTAAGAGAATGAAACTGGACTACTGTCTAGCCCCAGACATAAAGGTAAACTCAAGGTGGATCAAAGACCTGGATGTAAGTCATGAAACCATAAAACTCTTAGAAAAAACATAGGCAAAAATCTCTTGGACATAAATATGGGCAACCTCTTCATGAACATATCTCCCCAGGCAAGGGAAACAAAAGCAAAATGAACAAGTGAGACTTTATCAAGCTGAAAAGCTTCTGTACAACAAAGGACACCATCAATAGAACAAAAAGGCATCCTACAGTATGGGAGAATATATTCATAAATGACATATTTGATAAGGGGTTGACATCTAAAATATGTAAAGAGCTAATGCCCTTCAACAAACAGAAAGCAAATAATCCAATTAAAAAATGGGCAGAGGGTCTTAACAGACAATTCTCCAAAGAAGAAATTCAGATGGCCAACAGGCACATGAAAAGATGCTCCACATCACTAATCATCAGAGAAATGCAAATTAAAACCACAATGAGATATCACCTCACACCTGTAAGAATGGCCAACATCCAAAACACAAACAACAAATGTTGGTGAGGATGTGGAGAAAGGGGAACCCTCCTACACTGCTGGTGGGAATGTAAACTAGTTCAACCATTGTGGAAAGCAGTATGGAGGTTCCTCAAAAAACTCAAAATAGAAATACAGTTTGACCCAGGAATTCCAGTCCTAGGAATTTACCCTTAAAATGCAGCAGCCCAGTTTGAATAAGACATATGCACCACTATGTTTATTGTAGCACTATTTACAATAGCCAAGAAATGTAAGCAACCTAAGTGTCCATCAGTAGATGAATGGATAAAGAAGAGGTGGTACATATACACAATGGAATATTATTCAGCCATAAGAAAAAAAACAAATCCTACCATTTGCAACAACATTGATGGAGCTAGAGGGTATTATGCTCAGTGAAATAAGCCAGACAGAGAAGGAGAAGTATAAAATGATTTCACTCATCTGTGGAGTATAAGAACAAAGAAAAAACTGAAGAAACAAAACAGCAAGAGACTCACAGAACCCAAGAATGGACTAACAGTTACCAAAGTTGCAAAAGAGACTGGGGAGGATGGGTGGGAAGGGAGGGATAAGGGAAAAAAAAGGGGCATTAAGATTAGTAGACATAATGTGTGCGGGGGGGGGCCACGGGAAGGGCTGTAAAAAAAAAGTAAAGAGAAAGAAGAAGAAAAAAGATAGGTGGGCTTTTTCTGTTTTTATTAAAGACTCAGGTTATAAGTTGTTTACGTTGTATTTATAATACTGTTTTTAATTCCTCAAAGAATTGGGTTGCAACCTGAATGATTCCAAGGATATGACCAAGTGATCAGCTACATTGTCTTCACTTTGCTTCCTTATGTCAGGGAGAGGATCTTTAACTAAGATTGATGTGAAAATATTCACATGTTCTAGATTTAGAGCTGTTCATCTTTGTAGTGTTTTTTCTTCCACAAAGTTTCATTTTAGCTTAGGCAATGAAGCCTAAAAAAAATGTTCCTACCAGACTTTGAGTATCAGCGTTCAGTTTGGCCAATTTCTAACTGTAGTGTTACTTTAAAGAAAATGCCTTTCAAAATATCTTGTCAAGTTTCAACTGGAACAAACAGTAAATATTATTGACAATAGTGAATGACTCCTTGGATGCAAGAGGCATCCACACAGGGGATAAAAGTTACTTCCTTCCCAAGTTCCAAAGCTACTACCAAAAATAGCCAAAAAAAAAAAAAAAGACACAGACAATTAAATTAGCCTGAGAGTTGGCAACAGTCAATAGGACCTTGACTGATTGTCAATGACATACTGATATGTGGGTCAGTGTTTTGATATTGGACTCCTTAGGAGGGTGCAATGTGGGAGGCCCAGAGTGTTAAGGTTTCTGGCCTTAGAGCTGTTACAGTTGTAAGTCCACTAACTTAGATGCTCTTGTGATCTCTTCAGGGTGGGAAAGCAATTCAGATGATTAGTAAACTTTGGAAGATAGAAGGGAGCAATAGGAATAATGTCAGGCATATAGTCTTTTGTTTTAGGTACCACTTCTGTCTTTAATTTTTCATTAACCTTTGCAATGAATCTTTTAAAGAATCTATTTGGAATCTTGAAACATTTTGGAGGTTTCTGCATGCCAGTTAAAATAGATATCCCAGTCTGTTTGTTTTATTTGGAAACCCTTGCTTTCAAGTGCACTTTTTAAGTGAACAATCTTTTCTAACTTGAACTTTCTCCATAGTGGCTACTGTAATCCTACCTTAGTAAAATTTTACCACTTTTGTAGCTATCTCCAGCTTCTGTAACCACAGGTCTTAGACATAAAATAAGCAGGTATGCTAGAAGGTGGCACACTCAATTTATTGAAACTTGAGGATCCCATTTCTCTAATAAGCCTTGGGTCTCTTGCAGCCTAATTGATACCTGACAGGGATGTGCTTCTGAGTTATGGATTTTGTGGTGTTTATGGTATACCTTATTATACTGAAATTTTCTTGATGTTGGAGGGTGATATAGTATAAAATTTAATGCTTTCAGTGACCCTCTTAGTTCAGCAGTCTTAGAGTTAGGTGGTGAGAGCTTTAACACCAATTAAGTGCTCAATCAGTGCTCACCAATTTTACAGCCTTGGCTTCTGAAATACCCATTAGCAATAGATTTATTACTGCTTTCACTAGAAGATTTCTTTATAGTGGAGGATTCCCTAATGGTTTTTAATATTCTGACTTGTGCTTACTTGGATTTTGATTATGATAGTCAAAACAGTCTGAATTTCTTGTCTTAATTTTTTTTTCCCAAGTCCCACAACAGTTTATGCTGTAGACTTACCTTGATCTGCGAATGGCTGCCATCCATTAAAGACTGACATCGAAACTAACCACCTCAGGGGTACCAGAAACTTTTTGGTAATTAACAAACCCCAGAACCTTCCCAAGAGACCCCATAATATTTCAAGGAACAGTATATAAATATTATATATTATTTTATAACTATATATCTAATATGTAATATAACCATGCATGTTATATAATATATATATAAATATATATAATATATGTATTTTAAAAGGTTTGGATTGGAAAACTGTACAAAGGAAGAACTCAAATCTTAGTCAAAAGGACTAACCCTTGGTCTCAGTAAAAGTGAGAGGAAGACCAAATTCAAAGGGTTCAGCAGGTGCCTGGCCTGTACAACTCCTCCTGCAGGCTATTAACAGTCAGCTTTGGAACCCATTCCTCACCACCAACATGTTAAAAATGATTAAAGAAGTCAATTTCGGTGATACAATAAACTTTATTTAATACTACATGAAGTAGTCTCCTTTTGAAGAACTGCAAAAATGGGGCAGAAGGTAGGAAACCTTTGTAGTATAAAGATAAAAGAATAGGAAGAGAAATACAGAAGCTATCTCTTTGTGTTGGGTCACATAGTCAACCTTGTTTGAGGTGAGAAGGCCCAGAGTTGACTTGGCATTTGGGGATTGACTGAACACACCTGGTTTCTTAGTCAAGCAGAACTTTTAGAGGGACATGAACGTTGTCTAAGTTTTGGTTTGCTGATGTGGTTCCCCAAGCAGGAGTGGCTCCATCTTGGATCTGAAGTTATTTCAATATATTTGATAATCTGAAAATAAGTTCCAATTTAAAATTGAATATATGCATATGAAAGACAGAATGTGTCTTTGTTATATTGTTACAAAAATAGGCACAGCTGCAGATGACTTACAGAGAAATGTCATATACACATTGTAGAAAGTCCAGTCAGAAGATTCTTCAATTCTGTGTTGAATGCTCTTTCATATTTTTAATGAAGCCCTTCACATTGTTATTTTAGTAAGAAATTATGATAGGGAAATGTGTGTTTTATAGTTATAGTTTGATTTTATTTATACTTAATTGTACCTATTGTGGTCTAGTAAATAGCTAAATATTTTGACATAATTTAATCCATTTACTTCCAAAAATGTATGGAAAATTTTCCATTCATTCAAAAATTGATCACCATTTTGGGGCAAATTATGTGTAAGGATTAACAGTTAACCAAAAGTTTAGGCCCATATCCTCAGCATATAGATGAATATTTAATAATAAGCTAAACAGCTTAAATATTGATTACAAGTGTGGTGTGGTATTTAGTAGAGAAGTTCAGGTTTATAAAATAATTTGTAATAGGGATCTGAACTTCTCTCAAAGGTCAGTAAAAATTCCCTGGAAAATAATTATTTTAATTGAGAACTCATTAATGTGTAAAGGTTAACTTAAAAACAGTAGTGAAGAACTGGGTCCGGAAAATGGTGCGTGTAAAACAATCCAGAAGGAAGAAATGTGAGGGCAAAATGACTGAGGGAGGAAAATATTCCATTCATTATAGAAATTGAAAGGAAGTCAATATGTTGGTTGAATACCTATAAATTACTGATAGAGTGATACTGGAATAGATTAGAAAGACAAGCCAATTATTTAGGGTATTGTAAGCCAGGCTAATATTTGTCAGGAAACTTCTAAAGGTTCATATTTGTGACATTTTTTTCTACCCATCTTAACCCCTCCAGTCACTTTTCAGTGTCTATAAGGCTACTGCTATTTTGTTCATTTACTTTTGTTTTGTTTTTAGATTCCACGAATAAGTAAAATCATATGGTATTTGTTTTTTCCCTGCATGGTTTATTTCACTTAGCATAATACCCTGTAAGCCAATTCATGCTGTCACAAATGGCAGTATTTCTTTCTGTTTTATGGCTGAATAACACTCTATTGTGTATGTCACCACCTCTTTTTTATCCATTCATCTACTGATGGACACTTTGGCTGCTTCCATATCTTGGCTATTGTAAATAATGTGGCAGTAAACATAGGGATGCATATATCTTTTTTAATCAAGGATTTTGTTTTCTTTGGGTAAATTCCTAGAAGTGGAATTCCTGGGTCATATGGTGTTTCTGTTTTTTGTTTTTTGAGGAAACTCCATATTGCTTTCCATAGTGACTGTACCAATCCACACTTCCCCATTAACAGTATAGAGGGTTCCCTTTTCTCCACACACTCATTAACACTTGTTATTTCTTCTCTTTTGGATAGTGGCCATTCTGACGTGAGGTGATAACTCACTGTAGTTTTGATTTGTGTTTCCCTGGTGACTAGTGATATGGAGCATCTTGTCATCATTCCTGTTGGCATCTGGATTTCTTCTTTGAAATTGTCTGTTCAGATCTTTTGTCCATTTTTTAATCAGGTTTTCTTTTTTGGTGTTGAGGCATGTAAGTTCTCTATATACAGGTTAACCCCTTATTGGATGAATTGTTTACAAATATATTCTCCCATACTGTAGGTTGCCTTTTTCTGTTGATGGTGTACTTTCTGTACAGAAGCTTTTAGTTTGATGTAGTCCCACGTGTTCATTTTTTACTTTGTTTCCCTTGCCTGAGGAGATGAGTCCAGGAAAAAATTGCTCATGCTTATGTTTAGGGATTTTGCCTAGATTTTCTTCTAAGAGTTTTATGGTTTCATGACTTACATTCAGGTCTTTGATCCATTTTGAGTTTACTTCTGTGTATGGAGTTAGACAATAATCCAATTTCATTCTCTTACATGTAGCTCTCCAGTTTTGCCAACACCAGTTGTTGCAGAGGCTTTCTTTTCCCCACTGTGTATTCATCACTCCTTTATCATATATTAATTGACCATATATGCATTGGTTTATATCTGAGCTCTCTATTCTGTTCTATTGATATATGGGTGTGTTCCTATGCCAATACTAAATTGTTTTGATTACTGTAGCTTTATAGTAGAGCTTGATGTCAGAGAGTATAATTCCCCCATGTTTGTTTTTCTTTCTCAGGATTGCTTTGGCTATTTGGGGTATTTTTTGGTTCCATATGAATTTTAGAACTATTTGTTATATTTCATTGAAGAATATTGTTGGCATTTTGATAGGGATTGCATTGAATCTGTAAATTGCTTTAGGCAGGATGGCCATTTTGACAATATTAATTTTTCCTATCTATGTTGATGTATATACCCTCTATGCCCATTTTGTAGAGAGTTTTTATCATGAATAGATGTTGAATTTTGTCATGCTTTCTCGGCATCTATTGAGACGATAATGTGTTTTTATTCTTCTTTTTGTTAGTGTGGTATATTACACTGATTGATTTATGAAGGTTGTACCATCCTTGCATCCCTGGATTAAATACCATTTGATCATGGTGGATGATCCTTGTGATGTATTTTTGAATTCGGTTTGTTAATATTTTATTGAGGATCCTTGCATCTATGTTCATCAGTGATATTGGTCTATAATTCTTTTTTGTAGTGTCTTTGGTTTTGGTATTAGAATAGTGAAGACCTCAGAATAAGTTTGGAGGGATTCCCTCCTCTTCTACTTTTTTGAATACTTTATGATGGATAGGTATTAGTTCTTCTTTAAATGTTAAGTAGAATTCAGATATGAAGCCATCTGGTCCTTGACTTTTGTTTCTTTGGAGTTTTTTGATTACCAGTTCAATTTGTAACTGGTAATTGGTCTGTTCAGATTTTTCGTTTCACCCTGGGTCAATCTTGGAAGGTTGTATTTCTTTGGGTATTTGTCCATTTGTTAGGTTGTCCAATTTGTTGGCATATAATTTTTCATAGAATTCTCTAATAATTATTTGTGTTGTTGAGGTATCCATTGTAACTATTCTTTTTTTATTTCTGATTTTTATTTGTGTCCTCTCTATTTTTTTCTTGATAAGCCTATCAAGGGGTTTACCTCTTTTGTCTTTCTCAAACAATGAGCTCTTGGTTTCATTGATTTTTTTCTATTGTTTTATTCTTCTCTATTTTATTTATTTATGCTCTGATCTTTATTATGTCCCTTCTACTATTGACTTTGTTCTTCATTTGTTCTTCTTTTTCTAGTTACATTAATTGTGAGTTTAGACTTTTCATTTGGGATTGTTCTTGTTTCTTGAGGTAGGACTGTATTATGTACTTCCTTAGAACCACTTTAGCAGCTTTCCACAAAATATTCATCTCTTATATTTTTGTTTTCATTTGCCTCCGTGTATGGCTTGATTTATGTTTTGATTCGTTAACTGATCTATTGATTATTTAGAAGCATGTTATTTAGCTTCCATGTGTTTGTGGGTTTTTCTGTTTTCTTTGTGTAATTTATTTCTAGTTGCTTACCATTGTGGTCTGAGAAGCTGGTTGATACAATTTCAATCATTTTGACTTTACTGAGGTTCTTTTTGTGGCCTAGTATGTGGTCTATTCTGGAAAATGTTCCATGTGCACTTGAGAAGAATGTGTATCCTGCTGCTTTTGGGTGTAGAGTTCTGTAGATGTCTGTTAGGTCCATCTGTTCTAGTGTGTTCTTCAGTGCCTCTGTGTTTTTACTTATTTTCTGTCTGGTTGATCTGTCCTTTGGAGTGAGTGGTGTGTTGAAGTCCCCTAAAATGAATGCACTGCTTTCTATTTCCTCCTTTAATTCTGTTAGTATTTGTTTCACATATGTCGGTGCTCCTGTGTTGGGTACATATATATTTATAATGGTTATATCCTCTTGTTGGACTGACCCCTTTATCATTATGTAATGTGCTTCTTTGTCTCTTGTTACTTTTTTGTTTTGCAGTCTATTTTGTCTGATATAAGTACTTCTACCCCTGCTTTTTTCTTATTATTATTTGTATGAATTATCTTTTCCATCTCTTTACTTTCAGTCTCTGTATGTCTTTAGGTCTGAAATGAGTCTCTTGTAGGCAGCATATAGATGGGTCTTGTTTCTTTATCCATTGTGCCACCCTATGTCTTTTGATTGGTGCATTCAGTCCACCATTTACACTTAAGGTAATTATTGACAGGTATGTACTTACTGCCATTTTATTAATTGTTTTCTTTTTGCTTTTATAGTTCTTCTCTCTTCCTTTCTTCATCTCTCATACTCTTGTTATTTGATAGGTTTCTTTAGTGTTGTGATGGCATTTCTGTTTTTTAATTTTCTGTTATGTACTATAGGCTTTAGGTTTGTGGTTATCATAAAGTTCATGGATAGTTTCCTAACTATGTAACAGTCTACATTAAGTTGATGATTGCTATACTCCAAATACAATGTAAAAGTGCTTTGTTTTTCATCTTCTTTCTCCTCCACAGATTATGTATGAGATGTCATAATCTCCATTTTGTGTGTATCCCTTCACTGATTTTGTTTTTTTCTTTGTTCTTTTGTTTCATACTTGCTTAGTTAGTAATTGATCTAGTACTTTTACTGTGAATTTATTTTCACTGATGAAAACTATTTAGGCTGTTCAATAAATTAAATATTTCATGCCACTCCCTTCTGGGCTGCTAAAGTTTATGCTGAGAAATCTGCTGATAGACTGTTGGGGTTTCCTTTACAAGTATTTTTTTTTCTTGTTGACTTCTTTCAATACTGTCTCCTTACCCTTATTCTTTGACATTTTAATTACTATATGTCCTCATATGGCATAAGAGGCAAAGCTATCATAACCCACGTAATAAGCTGTGAGCTTGTACAGGGACAAATCCAGAAGGAAAATGTGCTAAAGTGAAAAAGACTAATATATAATTAATTTTTTCAGCTAGAGAATAAATACTGAGATTTGGAGCCTGGGTGCTATGTCACAGAGAAATTGGAGTAGGAAAGCACATAGGACATTAATGGGGAGTCTATTGTAGAAGACAAGATGAATGTAAGTGGTTTCAACTGTAATGATGGCACAGGGATAAGACAAATACATCAGACAAATGGAGCAATTGAATCAATAGAGATTTCAGAGTGTTACTTGATTATTAAAATGAGTATATTTAGTAAGGTTACAATTAAACTGCTAGCATTTAGGGGAATGATGCAGGTTTACTTGATATAAGGTTAAAGTTCAAATTCAATTTTATTTTTATAAATCAATTAAAAATAATTTAAAACTAGAAACTACACTTCTCATTGTATTCCACAATGTATGTAATTGTTGAATCACTATGTTGTATACCTGAAACCAGTATAGTATTATATGCCAAGTATACCTCAACAAAAAATGAAAATTTATAATTTAAAAAGCTTCCTAAATTAACAAAAAATGAAGTTTAAAAATGTAACATTTAGTGTAATATCATAATCACCACATAATTAAATAAATCAAATAAAAGTTGAGTAAGATTTCTCCACCATAAGATAAAAGCTTTTGAGAGTAGAGTAGATGTACAATACCTAACTAAATGGAGGCATACATTCTATTTGTTGATTAGTAGCACCAATATTATAAAGTTGACATTTACCCCAAAATTTATATATAAATATGATGCAATCCCAATTAACTCTAGCAGGTGTTTTTGTGAAAATGTACAAGATGGTTCTAAAAAGAATATGTAAATACAAGAGCCATATATGGCCAAGGTAATCCTGAAAAATTACACAGTTGTTGAATGCACTTTGCTGGATTTTATTACATATATTAAAGTTAAAGTGGTTCAAAGAATTGGTATTGACACAATGATAAACATATAGGTCAATGAAACAGAGACCTGAAGCAGAACCAAGCATATACATATAGCAACATTATTTAAAACAAGCTAGTCTTGCAGAACAAATCATTCTTCTCAATAAAAGGCTCTGATTCAATAAAAATTGAATAAAGGATTGGATATCTCTGTGAAAAGCATAGAAGCATTGACCTTTGATTCACCACAAAATCAAAAATGATAAACTGCTCTGTAGATAGATACATAAAACAAAGAAATAAAATATGTGGATAATAATATATGAAGACAAAGTAATTATACCCATATTAAGGAAGATACTTAAATGGGACACAAAAAATACTAAACCAAGACAGTTGATATTGTTGGACATATTAAAATTTAAAATTTAAGAAAATAAAAGATATTATTAGCAAAATGAAAAGATAACTTATAGATTGAAAGAATTTACTTGAAACACATATAACCAACAGTTCTATGGTTTGGCCAGTAACAGCACAAAGAAGGCATGAGAACAAAGGCATGTCAGGTCCAGTAAATGATAGCAAGTGGTAACTCATTTTCATAGTAATAAAAGAGAACTAGAAATGGTAAATAAGAGGTTAATACAAACACTATAAATGTACATCCCTCTTTTCTTTTATAATGTCTTTAAATGACATGATTATACAATTAATAATAAAAGCATTATGGTGTTTGGTTTATAAAATATTTATATATAACACATATAATAATGCCCCCAGAAAGAAGAGGGGTACATACAGTAAGAGTAACGTTTCTGTGTCTCACTAGAATTTATTCAATAAAAAACCTGATTTGTGAAAAGTACACTTCAATAAATTAATACATATGTGTAAATTTTAGATCAACTAAGGAAATAAGTAAAAATATATTAATAATCAGATTTTGAGGATGAAAGGGTTCTGTTTCACAGAGTACATTGCTGCTATTTTGTTTTCCAAATTACATTTCAAAATTTAGTATTGATCAAACAACTCTTTCTGAAACACTGGAATTTCTCATTTCTCCTATTTAGGAATTTGATTAAAAACTGCTTTTAGTGATTATTAGCCTAGTAAATGTCATCCCCTGGGTGGGGGCAAATCTGCCTTGAAGAAAAATCTCTATTTCTTTTCTACAATACAGGGACAGCTTTTGTTCCTCAGATATCTTTTTGTTTATTCAAGCTTTAAAATTTATTATCAAGGAATTATGGCTAGAATTCAAAGTAAACAACACTCTGAATAGTAAGTTGCAAAATAACTAGGTGGATCACTAGCATAATGATACTAGAAATATAAATTGTTGTAGCCACTTTGTAAACTCATTTGGTGGTGACTATTAAAGACCAACATATGTATGACCTATGGTTCAAAAAATTAAATCCTGGACATATATCTAAGAGAAATACATAAATATATGCCCCAAAAGACATGTTCAGGAATGTTTAAAACAATACTCATAAAACTTCAAAGTGGAAACATTCAAATTCCCATTGTTGAAAACTCCAGAAATAGCAAAATGAAAACCAGTAGATCAATAAAATAGTATTTAGTAAGAGTGTATTCTGCACATAAGAACACTTTGTTAACTGGTATCTTCCAAACTCAAAATTGATATGAAGCTTTGAGGCATGACATTACATGATGGCTTGTAAATTGAAAATGAGGAATGTGTTTAACCTTTACAATGATTGATTATTACAATGGGAGTTTCCATATGGCAGGGAATTGGTTAAAATTAATTATTCCATTTTTAGGAAGATGACTCAAGTTTCCTTTGTGATATTCGGAGGAATTAACAAATAATAACCTAAATTAGGTTTCACTATGTTCATGAAATAAGCTAGATTTAGTTTTATATTAGGGGCTTAAACAGGTCTGTCTTCTCAGGGACTTCTCAAGTCTGTTCTATGTTTTTTCTGTTTTTTTAATTGAAATACAGTTGATATATAATCTTATATTGGTATCAAGTATACAACACAGTGGTTCAACAGTTACCCATATTCTTAAATCTTCACCCCCAACTAATGCAGTTACTATCTGTCAACATAGGAAGATGTTACAGAATCATTGGCTATTTTCTCCACACTGTACTACCATTCCTGTGACAAACTTATATTGTGATTGAGAATTTTTGTGCCCCTTTATCACCCTCATGCTCCACACACAGCCAGCCCAACACCTCCAGAGTGGTAACCACTGGTTACTTCTCAAGTGTCTGTGAGTCTACTGCTATTTTGTTTGTTTTGTTTTGTTTTTGGGTTCCACAAATAAGTGAAATAATATGGTTCTACATTTTTTAAACATTAATTTTATACTATCAATAGTGGAATTGGTTAAAATAATAACTGAGGTTTATTCCTACCATTAAATGTGAGCCTGAAATATAAAAGAACATCATAGATGAAACTCACAATTTACTACTGCCTGAATAAAGCCAACCAGAAAAGAGAACATGTGAAATTTATAAAATGTTCAAGATAGGATAGTATTTAGTACTGGGAGGGGGAGGTTATTACAGAGGGACAAGTCAATATGTATAGAATGAGTGGAAGTAGGGACACAGGTGTGTTAATTTTGTAAAAATTATTTTAATTATATACTTAATATATGTGGAATTTACAATGTGTATGCTATACCTAAATAAAAAGAGTTTTGAAAATACGTCATCTCTGCTAGGCATATCAGTGTCTTATAATATAGTATCTCATAATTTTTGTCATAGAGGTGAGACAAATATTAAAAAGAAAATGTTTTTCAGTGAAAATCTATTGTTCAGAAAAAGGGGAAAGGCATAAAGGCTAGTTAATAATAAAAAATATTGTTGAGAAAAAAATTAACAGAAATGGGTCAGTTAGCTGATTTACTTATAATGAGGTAAATTATGCAAATTAAACATATAGCCAATAAAGAGACCCTGTAAATTTAGTAAACCACACATTTAGGGAAGAATAGGGAGAAACATAGGAGCATTTTCCCCATTCATCATTTCATATACAAGTACTTGTTAAGAGCTTCATATTTTCTTTTAGGTGTTCTAAATTCTACAAATACAACTCTTAAAAGTGGATTTATCATGTGGAACAAAAAAGACCCTAAATAGCCAAAGGAATACTGAGAAGGAAGAATAAATCTGGGGGGATTATGCTCCCAAACTTCAAGCTCTACTACAAAGCCATACTAATCAAGACAATTTAGTACTGGCACAAAAACAGACCCATAGACCAATGGAACAGACTAGAAAGCCCTGATATAAACCCAACCATATATAGTCAATTAATATATGATAAAGGAGCCATGGACATACAATGGGGAAATGACAACCTCTTCAACAGCTGGTGTTGGCAAAACTGGGCAGCTACATGTAAGAGAATGAAACTGGATTATTGTTTAACCCCATACACAAAAGTAAACTCAAAATGGATCAAGGACCTGAATGTAAGTCATGAAACCATAAAACTCTTAGAAGACAACATAGGCAAAAAATTTCCTGAATATAAGCATGAGCGACTTCTTCCTGAACACATCTCCTTGAGCAAGGGAAACAAAAGAAAAAATGAACTCATGGGACTACATCAAACTAAAAAGTTTCTGTATGGCAAAGGACACCATCGACAGAATAAAAAGGCATCCTACGGTATGGGAGAATATATTTGTAAATGACAAATCCGACAAGGGGTTAACATCCAAAATATATAAAGAACTTACATGCCTCAACACCCAAAAAGTCAATAACCCAATTAAAAAATGGGCAGAGGATATGAAGAGACAGTTCTCCAAAGAAGAAATTCAGATAGCCAACAGACACATGAAAAGATGCTCCACTCACTAATCATCAGGGAAATGCAAATTAAAACCACAATGAGATATCACCTCACACCAGATAGGATGGCCAGCATCCAAAAGACTAAGAACAACAAATGCTGGCGAGGATGCAGAGAAAGGGGAACCCTCCTACACTGCTGGTGGGAATGTAAGCTAGTTCAACCATTGTGGAAAGCATTATGGAGGTTCCTCAAAAAACTAAAAATAGAAATACCATTTGACCTGGGAATCCCACTCATTGGAATTTACCCAAAGAATACAACTTCTCAGATTCAAAAAGACATATGCACACCTATGTTTATTGCAGCAGTTTTTACAATAGCCAAGATATGGAAGCAACCTAAGTGTCCATCAGTAGATGAATGGATAAAGAAGAGTTGGTACATATACACAATGGAATACTATTCAGCCATAAGAAGGAAACAAATTCTACCATTTGCAACAACATGGATGGAGCTGGAGGATATTATGCTCAGTGAAATAAGGCAGGCAGAGAAAGACAAGTGCCAAATGATTTCCCTCATTTGTGGAGTTTAACAACGAAGCAAAACTGAAGGAACAAAATAGCAGCAGACTCAGAGAATCCAAGAAGGAACTACTGGTTACCAAAGGGGAAGGGTTGGGGAGGGTGGGTTGAGAGGGTGGGAGAAGGGTATTGAGGGGTACTTTTTTTAGTACACATGGTGTGGAGGGTCACTGGGAAAACAGTGTAGCACAGAGAAGGCAAATAGTGAATCTGTGGCATCATACTACACTGATAGACAGTGACTGCATTGGGTATGGGTGGGGACTTGATAATATGGGTAAATGTAGTGACCACATTGTTTTTCCATGTGAAACCTTCATAAGAGTGTATGTCAATAATACCTTAATTTTTAAAAAGTGTCTTTATTCTATTTCTCAGTCCCTGGCTAATACTGTAGTCACTTACAAACATTACTTTCTCAGCAACAGCAATTTGATATCATATTCTTTTCCTAAATCATACTTAGTTTTAATATGAAATTTTTATGTTGGAACATAGAACATGTAAAAAGCATATATGTCCTTTAAAATAAATTATTTTTTTTAATGAGTAATTATATTCAACCATTCAGTAGTCTAAGAGAACATATTCAAATAGAATAGAACAGATTTAAGTTGAATAAAACAAATTCAGTCAAACTAGATATAGAGTTCTGGCTCACATTAGCTTTGGGTTTATGTCTGTCTATAATTGTGATTTTGTGTGCAATTGGATGTCATCCAATTGGGTATTCTCAACTGCACTGGTATTCTCAGGAACTCCTATTCTCTTCTGTGAAAGTAATTTCCCAGATCCCTACTATAATTAAGCACAAAACATTTTATGTGAATTTGGATTAAATTTTCACTTCATTCAAGCTCAGATTGAGTTGGAGGCCACCATTCTGGAAAATGCAGAATAAGTGGGGCTTTCACAGCAATTGAGATGGCAAAATGGCCAGTCTTTTCTAGAAAATGCTCCAGCCGAATATACTGATGGAACTATTTCACAATAACTGAGAGAATATGACCATAGCTAAATATTTCAAGACATCGATGATGATTCAAAAACTATATAAAATATATTAATCCACAGATTTTCTCCTGTTGCTATGGATTTCATAAGATATTACCATTAAGCCTTCCAAAAGTAATGGTTTCATAAAAAGAGCTTTATAAATGCCCCTTATAATCATACAGCATTCTCATCTAGCTTGTAAGCTGGCCTGAAAGCTTAAACCAGCTTGTTAAAAAGAGTCCTAAATAACAAAGAACAGTGAAGGTAAATATCTTACAATTTTTTTTAATTTGTAAATATTTTATTTTTATCTTAGAGTGAAATTGTGTATTACTTGCAGATTAAATGCTAAAGAACAGTAAATATTAATTGAATAATAGACATGTTGACAGTCTTTTTACATTCTCCAGATGCTCTTTTCAGTGTTACCTAATGAGTTTGCCTAATAATCTACTAACAACAAAATAAATATGTTTAGGAATTTTATTTCTAATATAACATCATGTATTTTTTCTGTCAGTCAAAATAAAAAATCCAATGGACATTTTCCTCTGGCATTACTAAGGGAATATTTCCTTTAGAATTAGAAGTATTTAGAGATTTTCATTATCATAACTCTTAATATTAACTTTATTACTGGGTAGGCAGAGGGAGAACCCCCAGCCTGCTCAGCCCTATTACGGAGCTGGGGAGCTGGTTACAGGAGGTACCCCTGGGAGCTCTTTCCTCATGGGAGGCACCATTCATGCTCTCCTGTGGCCCCTGCCATTGTGGCAGGCCAGAGGGAGGGCAGCTCCACCCACAGCAGCTCCAGAGAGTATTCTCCCCACACCCATGATCAGCTGATGGCCCACACAGCCCACCTGAAATCGGAACACTTGTAGCAAGGCAGACAGATGCCACACCCATTGCACACCAAAGCTGGGGCTCCAGCACAGGAAACTGAGCTTCTGGGCAATAGAGGTACCTCCTACACAAATCTATTATCCCACAAGAAACACTAAAAAAAGATAAAGAGCCAGAAGAATTTGGTCCAGACAAAAATTCAAGAAAAAACACCAGAAAGAGCTTAGTCAAACTGAAATTAACAGTCCTCTCAATAAAGATTTCAAAATAAAAGTCATAAACATGCTCACGGATTTACAGAAAAGTATTCAAAATCTCAAGGAGGACTTCAACAAAGAGACAGAAATCCTTAAAAAAAGCCACTCAGAGCTGAAGAATGCAGTATCTGAAATGAAACATACAATGGAGGGATTTAAAAGTAGATTAGATGTGGTAGAGGAGACAGTAAATCTAATAAAAATTAGAGAAAAGGAAAACAAAGAAGCTAAAAAACAGAGAATAAAGGATCTCTAGGAATGAAAAAATAATAAGAGAGCTGTGTGACCAATCCACATGGAAGAACATTTGCATTATAGGGGTACCAGAAGAAGAAGAGAGAGATGAAGGAAGAGAAAGTCTCTCTGAGGAAATAATTTTTTTAAACTTCCCAAATCTGGGGACAGAAATAGACACTCAGGTCATGGAAGCACAAAAATAACCAAGCAAAAGGAACCCTAGGAAGACAACACCAAGACAGATAATAATTAAAATGTCAAAGATCAAAGACAACAAGAGAGTATGGAAAGCAGCCATAGAGAAAAGAAAAAGATCATTTGTAAAGGAAACCCATCAGGCTATCAGCAGGCTTCTCAGCAGAAATCTTACAGGCCCAAAGAGAGTAGCATGACATATGTAATGTATTGAAACTGAAGGGCCTCCAACCAAGAATACTGGCACTATTACCATTTAAATTTGAAGCAGGGATTCAACAATTTTCATATAGGCAAAAATTGAGGGAGTTCACCACCAACAAACTGGCTCTACAGTGTATCTTAAAGGGATTTCTCTGCATGGAAGTGCTCTTAAGTATAAATAGCTGTCACCAGAGAAAATGAACCCACAGTAAAGGTAGTAGACCAATTAATTACTAAGCAAATACAAAATTAAATCAACTACTCACAAAATTAGCCAAGGGATAAAGAATACAGAATGACACCTAATATATGAAGAGTAAAGGATGAAGAAAAAGAAGTGAGGGAAAAAATAAAACATTTAGATTGTGTTTGAAATAGAATTAATAAGCAATTTAAGATAGACTGTTGAATATTAAGGAAGCTGTCCTTGAACCTTTGGTAACCACAAATCTAAAGTCTACACTGGTAATAAGTACATATTTCAATATTCACCCTAAATGTAAATGGACTGAATTCAACAGAGAAAAGACATAGAGTTTCAGAATGGATAAAAAAAAAAAAAAAACAAGAGCCATCTATATGCTGCCAAGAGACTCATTTCAAACACAAAGACATACACAGACTAAAAGTGAAGGGATGGAAAAAGGCACTACATGCAAATAATAGGGAGAAGAAAGCAGGAGTAGCAGTACTTAGATCAGACAAAATAGATTTAAAAACAAAGAAAATAACAAGAGACAAGGACATTATGTAATGACATCTCACTGTGGTTTTAATTTGCATTTATTTCCCTGATGAGGAGCGATGTGGAGCATCTTTTCATGTGCCTGCTTGCCATCTGAATTTCTTTGGAGAAGTGTTTATTCAGATCCTCTGCTGATTTTTTAATTGGGTTATTTGTTTTGGGGGCATGTGAGCTCTTTATATATTTTGGATGTCAATCCCTTATTGGATAAGTCATTTATGAATATATTCTCCCATACCATAGGATGCCTTTTTGTTTTGCTGATGGTGTTCTTTGCTGTACAGAAGCTTTTTAGTTTGATGAAATCCCACTTGTTCATGTTTTTATTTTGTTTCCCTTGCCCAAGGAGATGTGTTCAGGAAAAAGTTCCTCGTGTTTATATTCAAGAGATTTTTGCCTACGTTTTCTTCTAAAAGTTTTATGGTTTCATGACTTACCTTGAGGTCTTTGATCCATTTCGATCCACTTTTGTGTATGGAGTTAGACATAATCCAGTTTCATTCTCTTACATGTAGCTGTCCAGTTTTGCCAACACCAATTGTTTAAGAGGCTGTCTTTTCCCCATTGTATGTCCATGGCTCCTTTATTGTATATTAATTGACCATATATGGTTGGTATTATATCTGTTCTCTATTCTGTTCCACTGATCTATGGGTGTGTTCTTGTACCAGTGCCAAATTGTTTTGATTACTGTGGCTTTACAGTAGAGCTTGAAGTTGGGGAGGATAATGCTC
Source organism: Smutsia gigantea (assembly GCA_032199065.1). Taxonomy (NCBI): domain Eukaryota; kingdom Metazoa; phylum Chordata; class Mammalia; order Pholidota; family Manidae; genus Smutsia; species Smutsia gigantea. The sequence goes on from JAVSCE010011125.1 coordinate 80,825, forward strand.
CCAGCTGTGTTTTCCTTCTCAGGATTGCTTTAGCTATTCAGGGTCTTTTGTGGTTCCATATGAATTTTAGAACTATTTGTTCTAGTTTGTTGAAGAATGCTGTTAGTATTTTTATAGGGATTGCATTGAATTTGTAGATTGCTTTAGGCAGGATGGCTATTTTGGCATTATTAATTCTTCCTATCCATGGGCACAGGATAGGTTTCCACTTATTTGTGTCATTGATTTCTCTCATGAGTGTCTTGTAGTTTTCAGACTAGAGGTCTTTCACCTCCTTAGTTAGGTTTTTTACTTAGGTATTTTTTTTTAATACAATTGTAAATGAAGTTGTTTCCCTGATTTCTCTTTCTGCTAATTTGTTGTTAGTATATAGGAATACAGCAGATATCTGTGTGTTAATTTTTTATCCTATAACTTTGCTGAATTCAATTATCAGTTCTAATAGTTTTATTGGTGGAGTCTTTAGGGTTTCCTACCAATAATATCACCTGCAAAGAGTGACAGTTTAACTTCTTACTTACCAATCTGGAAGCCTTTTATTTATTTGTGTTGTCTGATTGCCATGGCTAGGACCTCCAGTACTATCCTGAATAAAAGTGGGGAGAGTGGGCATCCTTGTCTTGTTCCTGGTCTTAGAGGAAAAGCTTTCCACTTTTCACTGTTTAGTTGGTTGTGGGTTTGTCATATATGGCCTTTATTATGTTGAGTTACATACCCTCTATATACATTTTGTTTAGAGTTTTTATCTGGAATGGATGTTGTATTTTGTAAAATGCTCTTTCAGCATCTATTGAGGTGATCATGTGATTTTTTTTCCTTCTTTTTGTTAATGTAGTGTATGATATTGACTGATTTTAAAATATAGTACCATCCTTTCATCCCTGGAATAAATCCTGCTTGGTCATGATGGATGATCTTTTTAATGTATTTTTTAATTTGGTTTGCTAAAATTTTGTTGAGTATTTTTGCATCTATGTTCATCATGGATTTTGGTCTGTAATATTCTTTTAATGTGGTGTCTGTCTGGTTCTAGTATTAGAGTGATATTGGCCTTATAGAATGATTTTTGGAAAAATTCCCTTTTCTTCTACTTTTTGGAATTCTCTAAGAAGGATGGGGACTAGCTCTTCTTTAGTGTTTGGTAGAATCTGGCTGTGAAGCCACCTGGATATTTTTGAGGAGTTTAGTCATTTCCCATTTGATTTCATTACTGGTAATTTTTTCTGTTCAGATTTTCTGTTTCTTCCTGGGTCAGTCTTGGAAGGTTGTATTTTTCTAGGAATTTATCTAATTTATTGGCATGTAATTTTTCATAGTATTCTCTAATAATTCATTGTATTTCTGGGGTATCTGTTGTGATTATTCCTTCTTCATTTCTAATTTTGTTTATGTGTATATAGTCTCTTTTTCTTGATAAGTCTGGCTAGGGATTTATCTGTTTTGTTCATTTTTCAAAGAAACAGCTCCTTGTGTTATTGATTTTTTTGTGCTGTATTATTCTTCTAATTTTATTACTTCCCTGATTTTTTTTGCTATTATTAATATACAATTACATGAGCAACATTATGGTTACTAGACTCCCCCTATTATCAAGTCCCCACCACATACCCCATTGAAGTCACTGTCCATCAGCGTAGAGGGATGTTAAAGAATCACTACTTGTCTTCTCTGTGTTACACTGCCTTCCCCGTATTCCCCCACCCCACCCCCACACCTGCAACATTATGTGTGATAATTATAATAGCCCTTTTTGCCCCTTATCCTTCCGTTCCCACCCATCTTTCCCAATCCCCTTCCCTTTGGTAACTGGTAGTCTATTCTTGGGTTCTGTGAGTGTGCCACTGTTGTGTTCCTTCAGTCTTTTCTTTGTTGTTATGCTCCACATATGAGTGAAATCATTTGGTACTTGTCTTTTTCCTGAGGTAGGCCTGTATTGCAATATATTTCCCTCTTAGCACAGCTTTCCCTGCATCCCAGATTTTCTGGTATTGAATTATTGTTGTCATTTGTTTCCATATATTGTTTGATTTCTGTTTTTATTTGGTCATTGATCCATTGATCATTTAGGAGCATGATATTAAGCCTCCATGTGTTTGTGGGCTTTTTTGTTTTCTTTGTTTAATTTATTTCTAGTTTCATACCTTTGTGGTCTGAGAAGCTGGTTAGTACAATTTCAATTTTTTTAATTTACTGAGGTTCTTTTTGTTGCCTAATATATGATCTATTCTTGAAAATGTTCCATGTGAACTTGAGAAGAATGTGTACACTGTTGCTTTTGGATGGAGTGTTCTGTAGATGTCCGTTAGGTCCATGTGTTCTAATATGTTGTTCAGTGCTTCTGTCTCTTTACTTATTTTCTGTCTGGTTGATCTGTCCTTTGGAGTGAGTGGTGTGTTGAAGTTTTCTAAGATGAATGCATTGCATTCTATTTCTCCTTTTAATTCTGTTAGTATTTGTTTCACATATGTCAGTACTCCTGTTTTGGGTGTATAGATATTTATAATAGTTATATCCTCTTGTTGGACTGACCCTTTTATCATTATGTAATGTCCTTCTTTGTCTCTTGTGACTTTCTTTGTTTTGAAGTCTATTTTGTCTGATAAAATTACTGCATCTTCTTTTTCTCACTATTAGTTGCATGAAGTACCTTTTTCCATCTCTTTACTTTCAGTCTGTGTATGTCTTTAGGTTTGAAGTGAGTCTCTTTTAGGCAGCATATAGATGGGTCTTGTTTTTTAATCCATTCAGTAACTCTATGTCTTTTGATTGGTGCATTCAGACCATTGACATTTAGGGTGATTATCAAAAGGTGTGTACTTATTGCCATTTCAGGCTTTAGAATTGTGGTTACCAAAAGTTCAAGGGCAACTCCTTTACTATCTAACCATCTAATTTAACTTATTTTGTATACTATTACAAACTCAACCTAAAGGTGCTTTTTTTTTTTCCTTCTTTTCCTTCCTCCTCCATTCTTTGTATGTTATGAATCATATTCTGTACTCTTTGTCTTCCCTTGAATGACATCTGTTTAGCCTTAGGAATATTACCATCTACAGGAGTCCCTCCAAAATGCCCTGTAGAGGTGGTTTGTGAGAGGTAAATTCTCTCAGCTTTTGCTTATCTGAAAATTGTTTAATCCCTCATTCAAATTTAAATGATAACCTTGCTAGGTAGAGTATTCTTGGTTCAAGGCCCTTCTGCTTCTTTGCATTAAATATATCATGCCACTCCCTTCTGCCCTGTAAGTTTTCTGTTGAGAAGTCTGATGATAGCCTGATTGGTTTTCCTTTGTATGTGATCTTTTTCCTCTTGTCTAGCTGCTTTTAAAAGTCTGTCTTTATCCTTGATCTTTGCCATTTTAATTATTATATGTCTTGATGTTGTCTTCCTTGGGTCCCTTCTGTTGGTAGATCTGTGCATCTCCATGGCCTGAGAGACTATCTCTTTCCCCAGATTGGGGAAGTTTTCAGCAATTGCCTCCTCAATGACAATTTCTATCACTTTTTCTTTTCTTCTTCTGGTACTCCTATAATGAGAATGTTGTTCCGTTTGGATAGGTCACACAGTTCTCTCAATATTCTTTCATTTTTAGAGATCCTTTTTCCTTTTTGTGCCTCAGCTTCTTTGTATTCCTCTTCTCTAATTTTTATTCCATTTACTGTCTCTTCTACCACATCTAATCTGCTTTTAAATCCCTCCATTGTATGTTGCATTTCTGATGTGGTATTTCTTAATTATTGAATCTCCATCTTAAATTCGTTCATGAAGTCTTGAGTATTTTTCTGTACCTTCATAAGCATGTTTATAATTTTTATTTTGAACTCTCTTTCTGGAAGATTTGTGATTTTGGTTTCATTTGACCCTCTTTCTGGGGTTTGTGAGATTTTGGTCTGAACCATGTTCTTTTGACGTTTCGTATTTCTCTATGGTGTCCACTAGTGTGCAGAAACTCCAGTCTCTGGAGCTGCTCAGCCCCTAGAGTGAGGTTGGGGAATGTAGCGAAGCAGAGCTGGTGCCTGAGGGAGGAAAGATCTGTTTCCTGCTTCCCGTCTGCCATGCCTGTCTCCAGTGTCAGAGGCAGTGGGCCAAGCACACATGGGTAATCTTCTGTGCTTTGCATCTCTAGCTGTTGTAGTCATGTCCTCCCTCTGGCTGGCCTGCCACCTGCGCAGTGACTGCAGATTTGCGAGCAGGTTCCTGCAGGTGAGTATGAAGGCTAGGCAGGCTCTGTGTCACAGTGGGGGGGCCTCAGAGCTGAGTAGGCAGTCAGGGAGATGGAGCACCTGAAGCTCCTCCAAGTTCCCAAATGGCTGGGCAGAACACACCCAAGCAACCTTGTCTAGCTCTCCCTTATCCCACACAGAAAGCTCCGTGCAAACTCCACCCCTTTAGCAGCCGCCTGGCTGCTAGGAAGCCTCTCAGACTCCCTGCCTTTCTTCTGACCCAGAGTTCCAGGTGTGGATCCCCTCCTCCACAAACAGCTGGAATGTTAATTTCACAAGCACTCTGCCTGTGTGAGCTCCCCAATGCCCAGGGCACCACACAGTATAGGATTCAGCTCACAAAGATGCCCAGGGCTAGGTGTCCAGCAGTCCCAGGCTTTTACTCCCTCCCGTGCTCCATTTCTCTTCCTCCCACTGGTGAGCTGGGGTGGGGGAAAGGCTTGGGTCCCACCGGATTAAGCCTTTCCTAAGTTACCCTGTTTCTTGAGGTCTGCTCTGTTTGTGAGGTCTTTATGCAGTCTGATTCAGCCTTCTTTCTTGTTGCTGTCTGAAGGTTAGTTGTATTTATTAACTGTATTTTTGTACTGTTTGTGGTTTGGGGAGGAGCTCTCCATCTCACCTCTCATGCTGCCATCTTGAATCCTCTTCCCTGATTTTTATTATGTCCCTCCTTCTACTGACTTTGGCTTTCATTTGTTCTTCTTTTTCTGGTTTTTAATTGTGATTTTAAACCATTCATTTGGGATTGTTCTTTCTTCAAGTATGTCTGTATTGCTGTGTCCTTCCCTCTTACAACTGCCTTTGCTGTGTTGCACAGATTTTGGGATGCTGTGTTTTTGTTTCATTTGTCTCCATGTATTGCTTGATTTCTGTTTTAGTTTGTTCATCCATCCATTGATATTTAAAAGCATGTTTTTTAGTGTCCATGTGTTTGTAAGTTTGTCGCTTTTCTTTGTGCAGTTTATTTCTAGTTTCATACCCTTGTGGTCTGTGAAGCTGATTGGTACAAATACAATCTTTTAGAATTTACTGAGGCTTTTGTGGTCTAGTATGTGATCTATTCTGTAGAACGTTCCATGTATACTTGAGAAGAATGTGTACCCTGCTACTTTTGAATGGAGTGTTCTGTAGCTTTTTGTTAAATCCATTTGATCTAATGCATTGTTCCATGCCTCTCTCTCTTTACTTATTTTCTGTCTGGTTGATGTGTTTATTGATGTGAATAGTGTGTTTAATCTCCTAAAATGTGTTTTGTGTGTGCCTTTCTGTAGGCTAATTTTGTGGTTACCAAAGATTCAAGGATAGCTCCTGTACTATATCATAGTGTATCTTAAATTGCTGATTACTCTATTTCAAACACAATATAAAGTTTTTTTTCCTTTTCTTCTTCCCTCTCCACATTTTCTTAGTAGATTTTGTAACCTGTGCTTTTTGTGTATACCTTGTCTGATTTCATGTATGTTTACTTTGCTTCTTTTGTTTCATTTCAGTTTTGTACTTGCCTGGTAATTAGTTGGTCTCCTACCTTTATTGTGGGTTTATTTTCACTGGTGACGGCTATTTAGTCTTTGGGTCATTTATATCTGTAACAATCCCTTTTAGATATTGTGTAAGACTGGCTTAGTCATGGTGAATTTCTTCAACTTTTGTTTATCTGGAAATTGTTCAATACCTGCTTCAAATGTTTTGTGTTTGTCCTACCATATGCTTAATTTCATTAAGTAAAATATTAATCTCACCAGGTAGAGGATTCTTGGTTGGAAGTCCTTCTGTTTCAGTACATTAAATATATCATGCACTCCCTTCTGGCCTGAAGTGTTTCTGTTGAGAAGTCTGCTGATAGCCTGGTGGGATTTCCTTTAAACGTAATCTTTTTTCTCTGTCTGCTTTCAATACTCTCTCTTATCCTTGATCTTTGCCATTTTAATTCTTATATGTCTGGGTGTTGTCTTGCTGTGGTTCCTTTTGTTAGGGGATCTCTGCACTTCCATGACCTGAGTGTGTATTTCCTTCCCCAGACTGGGGAAGTTTCCAACAATCTTTCTTAAGGAGACTTTCCAATGTCTTTGTCTTTCTCTTCTCCTTCTCGTACCCCTATTATGTGAATATTGTTTCATTTGGATTGGTGTCATTGCTCTTATCATTGTTTCATTCTTAGAGATCCTTTTTTGTCTCTGTTCCTCAGCTTCTTTGCTATCCTTTTCTCTAATTTATATTTCACTTACCATCTCCTTTACATGATCTAATCTACTTTTAAATCCTTCTATTGTATGTTTCATTTCAGATACTGTATTCTTATGCTCTCAGTGGCTCTTTTTTCAGATTTTCTATCTCTTTTTTGAAGTCCTCCCTTATATATTGAATACTTTTCTGTAAATCCATGAACATGTTTATTACTTTTATTTTGAAATCTTTATTAAGAAGATAGGTGATCCTTGTTTCACTTAGCCCTCTTTCTGGGGTTCTGTGTTACAGTTTTTATTGGATCAAATTCCTCTGCTTGCTCATTTTGTCAGGGATTCTGTGTTTCTTCCTTTGTGTTAGTTGTCCCTTCTGGTCTACATAATAATAGCTTTATGAAGAAGGTGTGCTATCGTTCCCAGAAGCTCAATATTATTTACTCCATAGTGCCTGGTTCTATTTTTGAGGGCCCCAGTTGTTGGCATGCCATGCTTTGGCACCTTTCTGTCTGTCTTCTGTAGTGGTCTGAACCTGGGTGGGATGTTTGCTTAAGCTACTGCCTTTGTTATCATCTTAGGGATCTCTGTTGAGCTTGTTGTGTGCGGGCCACACTCTTCCTGGCCTGCAGCGATGGTGGAGCTGCAGGTTTAATGGGATGGGCAGACCAATGTGCCCCTGCTGGACATACAGCACCAGGTTTAGACCCCATCAGGGAAGTATGATCTCTTGGGGCTGCCTCCTCTAGGCACCTCTCTGGTTGCTAAAATGGCACCAGCCAAACTGAGAGAGTCTCCCTCTACCTTACAGGAAACAAAGTCTGATGGTGCTGCTGGGCCAAGTGATTTGGTTCCCAGTCGTGTGTGCAGGTAGGTACCTCAGGCCTGCATTGCCTATAAGAGTATTGGAGTGTCTGGAGCTCCCAAGAATTCCTAATCTTTTATGCTGTGGAAGGGCTAGGGAGGTACCCTCTACCTCCCCTTTCTCCTGAGGAGGTAGTTACATCCATCTTTTGTCACCTTTGGTTATTTCCCACTGCTGGCAAGTCTTTCAAACTGCCACCTCTTCTTTGGGTCTCAGACTGGTGGAGCATGCCTGCCCTCCACACTGACTTGGGTCTCAGCCTCAGAGAGTGTTCTACCTCCAGTGGTGTCCAGCCCTGATAATCACCAGGACCCAATGTAATGTGGGCTTGTGCTCCTAGAGGAAATCTCCAGGTCCAGTTGTACAGTGCTCCTGGGCTTCTACCCTCTTCCCACTCTGTTCCTCTTTCTCCCACCTGTAGGCTGGTGTGGAGGGATGTTTTGGGTACTGCTTGAACTCAGCTTTTCTGCCACATACCTTTCTGTGTGGTCTTCCCTTCTTCCTCAGGTGTAGGGGGTCTGTTATGCCATCCTCAGGTCATTTTCAGGTCTATTTGCATTCACTTTATTTTCCTCTTTTATGTGTTTTTGTGAGGAGGTTCCTGTCTTGCCTTCCTATGCCATCATCTTTAATCCAATAATTGCTTGGTCTTGTTTCTTATACATTATGTCTCTTCCCTTCTGGGTAGAACCTGCCCAACTTTACTCTGTCTTAGGTAACAACCCAGTTGTCTGGGGCTTGGATGGGTATCTCCCTTTCTGCTTCCATGTGGCATATCTTGGGTGCTTGGCCCTCAACTATGAATTTTAAATGAGACAAGAGCTGTGTGTTTCAAAAGCAGGAGAGACAGTTATAAAGACAACATTCATGATGACTAAAGATCTTGAACTTGGGGCTAGTCACAGTGAATTCCACTTTGAAATATGATGTGTCTTACCTGTGTCATTTAGGGAAGGTCACTTAATGGCTCAGTGATTCATTTTATTCACCAGTGCAGTGATAATTATAATAGTATCTACCTGCATGGATGTTACTTACTGCATGGATGTTAACCTGCATGGAGGTTAAAACTACTTAGACCTATTCTTCATCTGTAGTAAATAACATGCAACCAATAGCTATCAAGTTATAATATTGTGGCATTTTCTTTTCTACGAAAGGAATGTTACCACTCTTGAGACCATGATTATTGAGTACATGAGCCAGGAAATTCTTTCATTTAATGGTGTTGGAGACCTAGTGCTAACTGGGGTTTAGGGCTGCATTTTGCTGTGCTCCACTCACTATCACCTCATTCACTTCATAGTCTTTCTTCAAATGAGCAAAAACATGATAATTAGGTTTCAGTTAACAACGTTGCCATCCCATCTTAGTTCTACTTTTTAGAAATTTTACCCAGGAGACTATAATGATGTTTTGGATAGTCTCAAAATTGTCAGTTTCAAATTTACATATAACAATTGGATTTAATCTCAAAGTATGCAATTAATGCCCATTAAAATCGGATTTAGATCTGAATTGGGAAACCCTACACTTACTGAAAGTTATTGACTTCAATTTTGTTCCCTAGAATAAATTTTATTAGCTTAAACGTAAATAAAACAGTGATTTTAGTCTTAAAATTTTGATTTTGTTTACATCACTGATGGTATGGTATTATATTGATATATTTGAAGGGTTCATAAATTAAGTCCAAGTTAATTGCTGGATAGAAATTAACATTTGTTTGTTTATTAATGGTCTGAGTCAATAGACATTGTCCATTAATAACTAAAAGCCTCCTGCATTGTGTAATTCATGTTGATAGCATCATTACAGCTGGGTTGACTGTCAATGATTTTACTTATTTGAAATATGTCCATAGAACCATGAAAGAAGTTTTATTATTGATTTGATTGGATTTAGTTTTCTAAAAAATATCAGTATCTTGTATTCAGTTTATGGTTTTTCACATGTATTTTCTACTCAGTTTAAATGCCTTATTCTCTGTGGCTCACTTGGTAACATGTGTGAATAATAAAATAAGATGCTGCTCTTGATTTCTTCCTCCCATAAGAAAGAAAATCAAGTAAGTGAAAAATGTGATCTAAGACTGAATAAATCCTCAAATCACAATTAGAAATGAAAAACTCTACATTATGATTCCATAGCCTCTTGGGTAATCTCTCTGTGACGCTCAAAAGGCACTGGGTTTCTACCATGTCAGGCATGTATTATCTAATTTAAGTCTTAAACAGCTCTTGGGGATATTTATAATCAGAGAGGCTACTGATGGCATAGACAGAAAGAGTTGGTACAACTATGGACTACTTTTCTCTAATTTCTAATTATTAAAGAAATTTGTTTCAAATAATATTTGATAATCAAAATACCTTTTAATTCATTTACTTAAATTGATGTATCATTCATAAATATTAGTGTGCTTTGTAAATTAACCTTCTTGAGGTCAGGGACTGTTATAAGAAACCATGAGGAAAGGTCATACCCACATTCCTGAGAAAATTTTTAAAAAGTGTGTTTGTTGAATATTAACCTTTATATTAAAACAGTTTTCATTTTCCCTAAATAAAGTCTTGGTAAAAAACTTCACCATTTGTAATTACAAATTTTTAATTTGTAATGCATAATTTACATTAGAATTTAGCTTATGCTAGTGAAACAATATGGACAATAGTCTATAGTGTTAACAAGTTACAAGAATTTCATATCTCAGTTTCATTTACTAGTCATCCTAGTCATTTTTAGACATAGTTTGGAAAATAAAGAATGTAAATATGAAATGGAATAAAATTTGTTATAATAGATTGAAGAATGTAGATACTGAAAGTTGCCAGGAGGATCTTAGAAATGACCTAGTTACTGTGTACTGTGTGATCTTCCAGATAAAGGGTGATGTCAGATCAGAGCAGATTTATCATCCTTTCTAAAAGCCACTTTGCATTTTCACTTTTATCCTTAGCATAGTGCTGTATAAGGACCTAATTTTGCCTCTTGGGCAAATTTCTAGTGCTCCATATTTGTTTCTTTTGTTTTTTTTTTCCAGTTATTTCAAGATGTGGGTATTTGACAACAACATACATAGAAAGCCTGGGGGTTCCATAAATGAAAGATTGTTCTCCTGATGGAATTTATCTTATACATGATATATGCACAAAGGATTAATTTTTTTGAAAACTTACCTTTGGTTTCTAGGTCAGAGATATTTATTTTTTTATTTTATATATTTTATTTATTTTTTATTTTGGTATCATTAATCTACAATTACATGTGCAACATTATGGTTACTAAACTCCTCACTTCATCAGGTTCCCCCCACCTGCCCCATTACAGTCACTGTCCATCAGCCTAGTGAGATGCTATAGAATCACTACTTGTCTTCTCTGAGTTGTACAGCCCTCCCCGTGCCCACCCAAAATTATGTCTGCTAATCGTAATACCCCTTTTTCCCCCTTGTCCCTCCCTTCCAATGCATCCTCCCCAGTCCCTTTCCCTTTGGTAACTCTTAGTCCATTCTTGAGTTCTGTGTGTCTGCTGCTGTTTTGTTCTTTCAGTTTTTTTCTTTGCTCTTACGCTCCACATACGAGTGAAATCATTTGATATTTAACTTTTTCTGCTTGGCTTATTTCACTGAGCATAATACCCTCGAGTTCCATCCATGTTGTTGCAAATGGTAGGATTTGTTTTCTTTTTATGGCTGAATAATATTCCATTGTGTATATGTATCACTTCTTCTTTATCCTTTCATCTACTGATGGACACTTAGATAGCTTCCATTTCTTGGCTATTGTAAATAGTGCTGTGATAAACATAGGGTTGAATATGTCCTTTTCAAACTCGGCTGCTGTATTCTTAGGGTAAATTCCTAGGAGTGGAATTCCTGGGTCAAATGGTATTTCTATTTTGAGTTTTTTGAGGAACCTCCATACTGCTTTCCACAACTGTTGAACTAATTTGCATTCCCACCAGCAGTGTAGCAGGGTTCCCCTTTCTCCACATCCTCACCAACATTTGTTGTTTGTGTTTTGGATGTTGGCCATCCTTACTGATGTGAGGTGATATCTCATTGTGGTTTTAATTTGCATTTCTCTTATGATTAGCGATGTGGAGCATCTTTTCATGTGCCTGTTGGCCATCTGAATTTCTTCTTTAGAGAAGTCTCTATTCATGTCCTGTGCCCATTCCTTAATTGGATTATTTGCTTTTTGTTTGTTGAGGTGCCTGAGTTCTTTATATATTTTGGATGTCAAATCCTTTACGGATATGTCATTTATGAATATATTCTCCCATATTGTAGGATGTCTTTTTGTTCTACTGATGGTGTCCTTTGTTGTACAGAAGATTTTCAGCTTGATATAGTCCCAGTTGTTCATTTTTGCTTTTGTTTCCCTTGTCTGGGGAGATATGTTTATGAAGAAGTCGCTCATGTTTATGTCCAAGAGATTTTTGCCTATGTTTTTTTCTAAGAGTTTTATGGTTTCATTACTTACATTCAGGTCTTTGACCCATTTTGAGTTTACTCTTGTGTATGGGGTTAGACAGTAATCCAGTTTCATTTTCTTACATGTAGCTCTCCAGTTTTGCCAACACCAGCTGCTGAAGACGTTGTCATCTCCCCATTGTAAATCCAAGGCTCCGTTATCATATATTAATTGACTGTATATGTTTGGGTTAATGTTTGGATTTTCTATTCTGTTCCACTGGTCTGTGGGTCTGTTCTAGTGCCAATACCAAATTGTCTTGATTACTATAGCTTTGTAGTAGAGCTTGAAGTCTGGGATCATAATTCCACCTGTTTTATTCTTCCTTCTCGTGATTGCTTTGGCTATTCGGGGTCTTTTGTGGTTCCATATGAATTTTAGAACTATTTGTTCCAGTTGATTGAAGAAAGCTGTTGTTATTTTGATAGGGATTGCATTGAATCTGTAGATTGCTTTATGTAGTATAGACATTTTGACAATATTTATTCTACGTAGCCAAGAGCATAGTATGAATTTCCATTTGTTAGTGTCCTCTTTAATTTCTCTTTGGAGTGTCTTGTAGTTTTCAGAGTACAGGTCTTTCAATTCCTTCGTTAGGTTTATTCCTAGGTATTTTTTCTTTTTGATGCAATTGTGAATGGAATTCTTTTCCTGATTTCTCTTTCTGTTAGTTCATCATTAGTGTATAAGAAAGCAACAGATTTCTGTGTGTTAATTTTTTATCCCGCAAATTTGCTGAATTCAGATATTAGTTCTAGAACTTTTGGAGTGCAGTCTTTAGGGTTTTTTATGTACAATATCATGTCATCCGCAAATAGTGACAATTTGACTTCTTCTTTACCAATCTGGATGTCTTGTATTTCTTTTGTTTTGTCTGATTGCCATGGCTAGGACCTCCAGTACTATGTTGAATAACAGTGGAGAGAGTGGGCATCCCTATCTTGTTCCCGATTTTAGATGAAAAGCTTTCAGCTTCTCGCTGTTAAGTATGACGTTAGCTGTGGGTTTGTCATATATGGCCCTTATGATGTTGCGGTACTTGCCGTCTATACCATTTTGTTGAGAGTTTTAATCAGGAATCGATGCTGCATTTTGTCAAATGCTTTTTCAGCATCTGTGGAGATGATCATGTGGTTTTTGTTTTCTTTTTGTTGATGTGGTGGACGATGTTGATGGATTTTCAAATATTGTACCATCCTTGCATACCTGAGATGATCCCCTTGATGTATTTTTGAATTCCGTTTGCTAATATTTTGTTGAGTATTTTTCATCCATGTTCATCAGGGATATTGGTCTGTAATTTTCTTTTTTGGTGAGGTCTTTGCTTGGTTTTGGTATTAGGGTGATGCTGGCTTCATAGAATGAGTTTGGAAGTATTCCCTCCTCTTCTATTTTTAGGAAACCTTTAAGGAGAATGGGTATTATTTCTTCTCTATATGTCTGGTAAAATTCAGAAGTGAACCCGTCAGGCCCGCTGGTTTTGTTCTTTGGTTGTTTTTTGATTACTGATTCAATTTCATCGCTGGTAATTGCTCTGTTTAGGTTTTCTGTTTCTTGCTTGGTCAGTCTTGGAAGGTTGTATTTTTCTAAGACGTTGTCCATTTCTTCTGAGTTTTCCAGCTTGTTAGCATATAGATTTTCATAGTATTCTCTTATGATTCTTTGTATTTCTGTGGGGTCTCTTGTGATTTTTCCTTTCTCATTTCTGATTCTGTTTATGTGTGTAAATTCTCTTTTTCTCTTAATAAGTCTGGCTGTGGGTTTATCTATTTTTTTTTTAAAGAACCAGCTCTTGATTTCATTGATTTTTTTCTATTGTTTTATTCTTCTCAGTTTTATTTATTTCTTCTCTAATCTTTATTATGTCCCTACTTCTGGTGACTTTGGGTCTCATTTTTTCTTCTTTTTACAATTTCAATAATTGTGTCTTTAGACTGTTCATTTGGGATTTTTCTTCCTTCTTCAAATAGGCCTGGATTGCAATGTACTTTCCTCTTAGAACTGCCTTTGCTGCATCCCACAGAAGTTGCGGCTTTCTGTTGTTGTCATTTGTCTCCATATGTTGTTTGATCTCTGTTTTAATTTGGTCATTGATCCATTGATTATTTAGGAGCATGATGTAAAGCCCCCATGTATTTGTGAGCCTTTTTGTTTTCTTTGTACTATTAATTTCCAGTTTTATACTTTTGTGACCTGAGAAGTTGGTTGGTAGGATTTCAATATTTTTGAATTTACTGAAGTTGTTTTTGTGGCCTAGTATGTGGTCTATTCTGGAAAATATTCCATGTGCACTTGAGAAGAATGTGTATCCTACTGATTTTGGGTGTAGAGTTCTGTAGATGTCTGTTAGGTCCATCTGTTCTAGTGTGTTGTTCAGTGCCTCTGTGTCTTTACTTATTTTCTGTCTGGTTGATCTGTCCTTTGAAGTGAGTGGTGTGTTGAAGTCTCCTAAAATGAAGGCATTAATTTCTATTTCCTCCTTTAATTTTGTTAGTATTTGTTTCACATATATTGGTGCTCCTGTGTTGTGTGCATATATTTTTTAAATGGTTATATCCTCTTGTTGGACTGACCTCTTTACCATTATGTAATGTCCTTCTTTATCTCTTGCTACTTTCTTCGTTTTGAAGTCTATTTTGTCTGATACAAGTAGTGCAACACCTGCTTTTTCCTCCTTGTTGTTTGCATGAAATATCGTTTCCCATCCCTTCACCTTTAGTCTGTGTATATCTTTGGGTTTGAGGTGAGTCTCTTGTAAACAGCATATAGATGGGTCTTGCATTTTTATCCATTCAGTAATTCTGTGTCTTTTGATTAGTGCATTCAGTCCATTTACATTTAGGGTGATTATTGACAGATATGTACTTACTGCGTTGCTGGCCTTAGATTTGTGGTTACCAAAGGTTCAAGGGTAGCTTCTTTTCTATCTAACAGTCTAACTTAACTCTCTTGTTAAGTTATTAGAAACACAGTCTGATGATTCTTTATTTCTCTCCCTTCTTTTTCTTCCTTCTCTATTCTTTATATACTTGTTGTTTTATTCTGTACTCTTTTACATTTCTTTTGACTGTTTTTATGGATAGTTGATTTTACTTTTTGCCTGTAGTTTGTATTTGGATGGTCTGCTTTCTTTGCTACGATTTTAATTTCCTCTTGTGACATCTTTTTAGTCGTAGGAGTGCTTCCATCTAGAGCATTCTCTTTAAGATATCCTGTAGAGGTGGTTTGTGGAAGGCAAATTCCCTCAGCTTTTGCTTGTCTGGGAATTGTTTAATCCCTCCCTCAAATTTAAATGATAATCATGCTGGATACAGTTTTCTTCGTTCAAGGCCCTTCTGTTTAATTGCATTAAATACATCCTGCCATTGTCTTCTGACCTTTAAGGTTTCTGTTGAGAAGTCTCATGATAGCCTGATGGGTTTTCCTTTGTAGGTGATCTTTTTTCTCTCTCGCACAGACTTTAATACTATATCCTTGTCTTTGATCTTTGCCATTTTAATTATTATGTGTCTTGGTGTTGTCTTCCTTTGGTCCTTTGTGTTGAGAGATCTGTGGGCTTCTGTCGTCTGAGAAACTATTTCCTCCCCCATCTTTGGGAAGTTTTCAGCAATTATTTCTTCAAAGGCACTTTCTATTCCTTTTTGTCTCTCTTCTTCTTCTGGTACCCCTATCATGCAAATATTGTTCTGTTTGGTTTAGTCACACATTTCTCTTAATATTCTTTCATTCCTAGAGATCCTTTTATCTCTCTCTGCCTCAGCTTCTCTGTATTCCTGTTCTCTGATATCTATTCCATTAGCAGTCTCTTGCACCTCGTCTAGTCTGCTCTTAAATCGTCAATTGCTTGTCTCATTTCTGCATTGTCTTTCCTCATTGTCTCCCTTAGCTCTTGCATATTTCCCTGTAGATCCATCAGCATGGTTATGGCTTTTTTTCTGGATTATTTTTCAGGAAGATTGTGTAAGTCTATCCCACCAGGCCCTCTCTCTGGGGTTGTCTGTGTGATCCTTGTCTCTACCATATTCCTCTGTCTTTTCATGGTGATAGAAGTGGTCGCTGGTAGGTGCCACGTGTGTCAGCTGGGAGAACAAAGTCCCTTCCTGCTTGTTGTTCTCCTTGCCCTTATCTGGGACTGAACTGGTTTCTCACACACCAGGAGTCAGTCTCTGGGATAATCCCCTGATCTGCCTGTGTGTGGGGTCACCCTCAGCCTACCCTATAGCACTGCATGGGTTTGCAGTCTTGCTGGGTGCCTTTGGGTCCCCTTCGTGCTTTACAGCCCTTGTTCTCTGTTCTGGGGCTCTTCCCGCTTAGCTGCATGCCAGCCAGTGGTATATTCCTTGAGGTTGCTGTGGGCAGCGCTGCTCCTCCGCTGTTCCACTGCAGCGGCAGCTCCGCCAGACCCATTGCTTCGCCATCCAGGGGGGAGCGAATGGCAGGCTGCTTATCTCTGTGGGAAGCCTCAGCATGGCTCTTTTACCTGGCCGCTGGCCAGGGGTCCGAAATTCCCAACAACTCCCAGCCTGCTGGGCTGAGTACACTGGGACGATTTTGTTATGCTGTTTGGCCCTTGTCTCTTTAAGTCTTTTAAAAAAGTACCCACTTTTCTTTTGTCCCAGGGAGCTGGCTGAGGGGACCTACTTGCAGTCTCTGTCTCAGATCCTGCCCATCCATTTCTCTAATCTCTGATATACCGCACAATGTGTGTCTTTGCTCCTGGTGCAAATCACCAGGGCTGGTTATTTGGCAGGCCTGTGCTTCCACTCCCTAACCACTCTGATTCTTTTCCTCCTGCCGATGCACTGGGGTGGTAGAGTGCTCGGTTCCCACCGGGTCACTTCTATGTATCTTACCCTCTTCATGAGGCACTGAGTTCTTTCAGGTGTAGCAGTAGCCTGGCTATTTTCTGTATCTTCTGGTCTCTCTTTTAGGAATAGTTGTATTTGTTGTATTTTCACAGATATATATGGTTTTGGGAGGAGATTTCCACTGCCCTGCTCACGCCATCTTCCCAGAAGTCTCTAGGTCAGAGATTTTAAGAGCTGCACATACACACACACACACATACATACATACATCATATCTATATATATATAGATGTTATATATATATATATATATATATATATATATCATATCTGTTGAATATACATAGGTGTGTGAGTATATATACTAAATCTATTACACATACTTTTAAGGTATATCTAACAGAAAATTTCCTGGACAGATGCCAGAGAAAGCAAACTATCAGAGAATTAATGCATGTAATAAAATTTGTAATAGTTTAATACAGTTGTTTCATTTAGTACATTTAAGAAATAAATTAATCATTTACATATTTAAATACATTCACTATATAGTGGGTTTTTAAAAAAAGATTCCACAAGAAAGAGACTTCCAAAATAGGAAAAGCGATATTGATTGAAATTACAAAACATGTAGGAAATGTACACACCTAGTTAGACTAAGGAAGTTTTTAATCTCTTGTGGAGAAAGTGGGGTTCCTATGGCCAGGATCCTCACTGAACTTAAAGCACCTGATGATGTAACTGGCCTGTTGCTATGCTACCGCTTCCACACCTTTAGGCAATAAGCCATTATTGTGTTACTATAAAGAGCTCCTCCCAGTGCTCTATGGCAGGGCTTCAAGGCTGCAGGAGAGCAGAGCAGAGGCTGGAGTGGTGGCAGCTCAGAGGCCCAGAGGCCCAGAGGATGACTGTGCGGGACAATTGTGCAGAGAGGCCCAGATGACGGCTGTGAGGGACAACTGTGCAGAGAGGCCCAGAGGATGGCTGTGTGGGTTGGCTGTGCAGAGAGGCCCAGAGGACAGCTGTGCAGACAGAGAGACCCAGAGGCAGAGACCAGCTTGCTGCATCCGAAGCAGCAGTGATAACACAGACTCGCTCTGAGTGAACGGGATTTTAGTGACTGACCTGCCACCTGGAAATAAAGTTGGGTATAACCTTTTCACCTCAAGAACCCTTTGCTGTAAATTTCCTTGGTCACAGTGAATCTATAGTGAACTTGCCTGTGTCTGAAACCCATTGGCAAGACAACTGGCGATAGTTGGTAGGGTTCATTGTTGACCAAGGAAAAAGACAAGCTGCCCATATGGGAGGGGTGCTTCAGCCGGTTGCCCCTGTGAATGGGGAGACAGTGGATTGTCCCCTAATGGGTATGTGGTCTGATGTGGCTTGCCTTCTAGAAGACTGGGCCCCACCCCAGGACTGGAGTCAAGTGGAGGTGACACCTGAGGCTGTAGGGGTGGCCCTTGGTATATAGTAAGCAGATCCTTTGAGAAGCTGAGTGCCCGTGAGGCAGCGGGGACTGTTGGTTGGCTGCTTCTCACAGTATTAAAAAGGACTACAGAGGATACCCAAGAAATGGTGGCACAAGAACGCGAGCTGCAAACCTCTGTGGATTTCCTGAGGAAGGAGATGGCACTGATGCAAGAGGAGGCAGCACGAGAGGGTTGGCAGCAAGGAGCCATTCGAGACAAGACAGCAGTGCTGCCAGGTGTTGTGAAGGCAGAAGAGGCCATCAAGGAAAAAGACAAACACCTGAGGGGAGCACAGGCAGAGGCGGTACGAGAACGTCAGCTGCAAAGTATCGAGCTGAAGGTAAGAGGCCTTCTGAAGACTGAGGTAGCATTGCTCTGAGGTACAGTAGAAAAGGTAAAAGTTGTAGCAGAGGAGGCACTCTGGGGACAGGAGAGAAAGGTGCCATCAGCCCCAGACATGGAGGAGCTGGAGAAAGATGAAGGGGTAATGCCAGAGGCACTGGCGCCTCCTGTATTGAAAGCACGCCCAGTGGTTGTAAAGAAAATAAAGACCCAGCATCTGAAAGTTCCCCAAGGAGAGGAGCAACCCCCTCCCCAGGTCATGGAGCACTCTATGTTCCGCCCCTATACTCAGGCTGAGCTGGTGGATTTGGGCTCCCGGTTTAGGCAGAAGCCCTCGGAGTCCATATCAGCTTGGCTCCTGTGTCTGTGGGACTTAGGGGTGATTGGAATTGTTCTATCGGGGTCAGAGATGGCAAAGCTGGCTTCCCTGACAGTGCAGCCTGCCTTGAGGCAGCGATTACAAAATGTACATCAGGACCGAGGGAGTCACTCCCTCCTTGATTGGCTCATGGCTGCACTTCGTGCTGTGTGGCCCAATCCGTGTGATCTACCATCCTCTCCTGTTAGATGACAGACATATGCTGAACTCCAACAGGTGCTATGAGACCTAAGCATGAGAAATGCCATCTATAGTCCAGAGAATTATGGCCCAGATGAAGAGATTTTCAAAACTGGGATGAGGAATATTGTACTTCAAACGGCTCCTACATCCCTCTTTGGGTCTCTAGTGGCCATTCTTTCCCCTCACTTAGGGCATCCCATAAACGAGGTGACACGTACAGTAGCAGACTTAGGAGAGGCTGAAGCCATGAGAATTTGGAAAGAAGTAATACCTGTTGCTCACAGGAAGACTTTCCAGGGCCCCATGAAGGTTACGAGGACCCAGATGTGGGTTGATTTAATATGGGCAGGAGCAGATGGAAGGTAATTAGATGGGAAGTCAAATAGGATCTTACTAGAGCTATGGCAACAGCTGAAACCAGAGCAGCAGTTCCAGCCATTAAGACCAAAGAGGCAGAGAACAGAGACAGAGCCATGAGTCCTGCCTGTGTGTTTGCAATACTTCCTGCTGGAAAGTGAGTCAACCTCCCCTGAGGTCACACAGGAAGGTGATTGGGGAACACAGTTTGACTGAGGGGAAGGTCAAGTTATCTGCCCTGAGGGACCAGGCGGGGACCGGAGACCACATGATGGCTGGAATAGACACGCTTTGGACTTAATCTGCATGGTGCTTTGAACCTAGCTGAATCCTCTGGCTTGAGGATTATTATAATTTTTGTTACCTGTATCTAAATTTTTTATTATCTCTGAGTTGTTGTTATCCTCTGCTGCTGTTGTGGAATGTGGTTACAGTGCTCCAGCTTTCTTGCACAGGGACCACTGCAGAAGATGGAAAGCGTGTATATTGTAAGGCGAGAATCCTGGAGGGGGTGGAGTGTTGGTAAAGTGGGGTTCCTATGGCCAGGATCCTCACTGAACTTAAACCACCTGGTGATGTAACTGGCCTGTTGCTATGCTACCGCTTCCACACCTTTAGGTAATAAGCCATTATTGTGTTAATATAAAGAGCTCCGCCCAGTGCTCTGTGTGTGATGGGGTGGCAGGGCTGCAAGGCTGCAGGAGAGCCTAGCAGAGGCTGGAGTGGTGGCAGCACCGAGGACAGAGGTCCAGAGGACGGCTGTGCAGGACAACTGTGCAGAGAGGCCCACAGGACAGCTGTGCAGACAGAGAGTCCCAGAGGCAGATACCGGCTTGCTGCATCTGAAGCATCAGTGATAACACAGACTCGCTCTGAGTGAATGGGATTTTAGTGACTGACCTGCCACCTGGAAATAAAGTTGGGTATAACCTTTTCACCCCAAGAGCCCTTTGCTGTAAATTTCTTTGGTCACAATGAATCTATAGTGAACTTTCCTGGGGCTGAAAGCCATTGGCAAGACATCTCTATATGTTTAAGATTTGAGGGAGAAAAGATAAAGAATTTATATGAAGGTTTAGTAATATTGTAGATCAGAGTTGAGAAAAAAATAAATAAAAGCTTTTATTTAATATTAAATTATCTTTTTATAGACATTACCAGTGAAATGTAATTTTATATTTCCAGTTTTTTCTATAAGGTACTTAAATGGGTGTATGCAAGATTTTATATTTTGGAAAGTGAGAAAAAAAACTTGCATTTAAGATTGTAGAGTCCCCTTTCATCAGCTCTTTTTATATTTTTTATTTTGCTTTTATGGGGTTTTGACAAAGGAAAAGCTAGAATGTGGCAGATGGGCAGCAGTATTTAAATTCTTATCCTGAGTCTTATAAGCTGTATGACATTGGGCAAGTCATTTTAACTCTCCAAGCATACACTCCTTATATGTTCCAATAAATAAATAAATAGAATACATTAATGTGGGATAGTTGTGCTATATGGACACACAGACACAGAGACATGTTTCTGTGCTTGGTACTCATTAAGCCGTATTTACCAAACCTTGATTCTTAGATGCTTATAGACATTTAAAAATACTTTCAACATACGTGATTGATATACAAAAGCATTTATATTTAATGGAATAAAAGATATATATAGAAAGCTAAACATGAAAATAACTTTTAATTGTCATTACCAGGAGTCATTTGAGCATATCAATTTAATTTTACTTTAGAGAAATTAGCTTAGAGATGACCTTTAAAACATAATGTGTTGATCGGCCTGAATCTGCTTGCAAAAGTTTAAACTTGACTGGCACTGGCATTAGCTATTTTCACCTTTCTTTTCACTATCCCCTTGACAAAACTGTTTCCAGAGTGAGTGAAACCTATGTCCTCTACTTTGTTTCTGGTCCAGAGATCTGAGAGAAACATTTTACTGGTTTGGAAACATTCTGTTTTGTATTTATTTTTTAATAAAGTATCTGGTTTTGTGAAAAAAATGGGATAAAATTTCAAATTATACATGTCTTCTTTGTAAAATAACTTCTTGATAAATCAGCCAATGAAGCAGGTTAATATCCATTTTACAGCTACTAGTAATTAGGAGAACATTGGGCACTATGTTTACCTTGTAAATTCTCTTTGAGAAGGAATGTGCCCTGAATCTTTATGACAATTATCTGTCATTTACTTCAAATTTCCTCAAATAAGAATTTGCTTTAAATATTAGATGTCTAGCTATCTGAATGCATTTTCATTGTTTTATATTTTCAATAAGAAGTATTTAAAAAATAAGAAGCCATTAAATAATTCACTGATTTCCATTTATTAACACAAATTAATTTCATGACTAATCTGTTTGATTAAAAAGAAATTTGTTATACTTTAGTAGAAAAATGCCATATGTGCTTATGCCTGAAAGTAATTCTTGGATGACTTTTATCTTTTATTAATAACACATTCATGGGACTCAAGAAATAATTAGTTTAAATTTTAAAACACTTTTATATTCATATAAAGTTATATTCAACTTCTGCTTTATTTCTGAAATTAACACATTTAGGTAATGCATTCAAATAATGTATGTAATAGCTAATATATATAAGATGTATATATTAGATGTGTATATATAATATGTATAATAATGGTTAAGTATAAAATGTGTACATATAACATTTCTGTATATATTTTATATACATACACTAATGAATTCAGCCATTCTTAGATGCTTCTATCCATAATACTGCTTTTATTCTGAATATGACAAATATGTCATGTCATGTTTAAATATATTTTCTTTATAGCTTAAGACTGTATATTTATCATTTCTGAGGTTCAGTATTGACAGATTTAATAGATTAACATATTTTATAATAATTCTTTGTTCATATTAGAGCACTCTGTATGACAAGATAAATTTTTCATGCATAATTAAATATGGTATTATACTCATGGTGGGATATACTGATACCTTATATATTTTTACATTTGTGCCTATGCTTCTTTATTGAAATGCAATATGTACTTTTAAATATATTCATCCAAATAATCAGCAATGATTTATGAAAACCAACTATAAAAATTTGAATATTATTAACCAAATATAGAAACTAAATGGCTTAATACTATTAACATGGGCCTTTCTGTGAGAAATGATAATCATGTCTTTTAGCAAATGTATGTATGCAGAGACCAAAGAAAAGTAATTTAAGCACACTCTCAAAAATTTAATGTTAATTGATATTCTTTGAATATATTTATATCATCTTTGTGATCATTCAACTGACCTTTTGAAAATGAAGAATCAGGTTGATTGAGGAAATCAGAATTTTGTGTGCTAATATGAGACTCTTGGAGCTATTTCCTAAATTGAGGATAGAGTAATATCAGGTGGCTAAAACCATTTTTTGTGATTGATGGAAAGAAACGTAATCAGAGACACCCTAAAAAATTGTTTTTCTGACATCTGATGCACAAAGTGGCTTAATCTATGTAGTGACAAGTTCAGTTAGAATCCGTATCTGTTTGACTTTTAGGTATATTCCTAGAATGAACAAATAGCCTTGCAGGATATGTGGCAAGTGAAATGAGCTTGGAAAAGGAAGTATTTTCTCATTATTATTAAAATATGTAAGAGGCATGGCCAAAAGGATGAGTCTTTATATTAATTTATTAGGGTGTTAACTATAAATAATAAATATATGTAATTTAAAACTCAGTGTAGACTTAAAAAGTTAAGTGATAAATGTTAAAGTTTGTTGTAATAGAGATGACAAAGTAGTGGCGTTTATACTATACAAAGAACACTTAAATATAGATGAGAAAATAAACCCAATAGAGAATTGAGCAAGATGTATGAAGAGGAAATTTGCTATAGAGCAAACCCAAAGAGTCAGCACAAACATGGAACCATAGTCAAATTTACTGACAATAGGGTTACAAATTGGAGCAACAATAATGTGTTACTTAATAAAACTAACATATCTCTATTTAATACCTATTTTTGGTAGTAATGAGAGAAAAAAAGGTGTTCTTATGCATTTCTGGGTGAGGTGTGAAGATTTGTTAGATGTTTTAGGAAGCAATATGGAAGATATATTAAAATTATAAATACAACCAACTCATCAATATCACTCCAAATAATGTAATATATAGCATATTTTTTAGCAGAAAACATACATAGGATAATTTATTAAAACTTTTTTCGTAAAGACAAAAATAATCAATATGGGAAAAGGTGATAAAGTGTGCTACTTGTATTCCACAGACTATGAAGCAGACTGGTTTATTACTACTCATTATTATTAATAGGGCACTTGGGAGTATTTTCATAATATATTGCTGGATGAGAAAAGCAGGCTTTAGAATGTGTGTATTACATCCTATTTTTGGAAAACTTAAAGGAATGTCTAAAAATGTTTCTATGTTTACCTCTGAACATAGCAAACTTAGTGTATAAATACACGCAAATGATATCAAGAACACGCCTAAGCTTGCAATATTATCCTATCCCTGATGATATGAATTAAGGAAGGCAGAAAGAGAAAATTGATGTGGACCTATTTTAATCTGTGTGTGCCCCCCCCTTTAAAAATGTCATATACCAAACAATCTCTTATTTTCTCCTGCATAGTATTACTAGTTTTTAAAAATAGTATTGGCTCTTTTGGAAATTTGACCCATAATATATGTATTTCTAGAATTGTTAATAGAGAAAATTATTGTGGTCCCAAAGCCTACGTAAGTTAGAACTTTTATGTAATAAGAAAGGAAATTAACCTTGAAACTCTTTATTTAGATTTTCAGAGGGCACATTTAAATACTTTAGTTCAGATCATTTATTTTAGCTTAGTCTCTGGAATGATACTATGTCAACACAAAAACTAATTGTATTATTTTTAACTAAGTGACCAGTCAGAATATAGTTGCTAACTAATTTTTAGATTGATCCTGTTAAGTTGACTTGTCAATTGACTTTGGCAAGTGGCCATTAGATTGTCCAATTGATGGAAATAATGTAATTGATTTAGACTGAAAGTAATAGAAAATGAAAGTATTAAATGGTACCAAAGCTAAAGTGAAGTATGTAGACAGATTGGAATTTCCTGGACCTGATATATTAGTGTTAAAAGTATAAAATATAGGATGTATTAAAACCAAGCATTGATTGTGAAAAAATAATATACACAAATTTTCATATGATTAGATATTCCCAAATAATTGATCACATTTATATCTCTTACTCAGCTATGGATAGGAAGTAACAGTTTGTACCTCCACTTATCTATTTGATAATAAGTATTGCTGTTATTATATGTTCATAATTCTTCTAGTTCATAATATGAATATATCCTAAAATATAGGACATTTTACATGACAAAATGTGAGGTTTTTATTTTTATTCAGAAATTGTGAAGTGAAACATAACTATAAACATGATAAAAGATAAATCTAAATAGATGCTACTACATATGTCATAGAAAGTATATTACTTTACTTGAAATTAGGATATATTTTCTCTTTTCATGAAGTAGTAAGAATACAAAATATGAATATGTGATTGCAAAAGAAACAAGCATTCATTTTATTATAAAAATAATATTTTAAAATGTTACCATCTAATAAAATGGAATTTCATCTGCACAATGTCAGACTGTAAGAATAGAGCATTTTCCTCTAATAATTCATTTTACCACAATCTTATTCAACCTGTAAATTCTAATTTCAAATCTGCATCTACTATGGTCAGACTTTAATAATTCATAAATTAATAAAAGATTCGGCCACAGAAGTCAATACTGGTGACATGACTTTAAGCCTTCTGTCCATTAAGAATGTATGATCTTGAATCACCAAAACCCAATGTGACAAGTTAAAACACCATTCCTTAAACAATGAAATTAGCTGAAACCACATTTCCAACAATACTAGATAATGCAACTTTATTTTTAGAAATTTTATCTTTAATGTAGTATTGAAGATTTGATTATTGCCAATAAAAATCTTATTAATAGTCTTTAAACTAAATCAAGTCCATATATCCATTGCACCTTGCTGATAGGATAGCCATAAACAATTAATAACAATTATAGGATGTAAAATGTTATTAGACTGTGAACTCAGAAATTATGTTCTAACATATTTGTGGTTTTCCATGATGCTAGTCACAATGAGGAAACTCAATGAATATTTATTAGTTACTTGAATGATAAAAGTACTAATGTGAAAATTGATATGTGAAATAATATAAGGTCTTAATCCTCTATACATTTCTTTTTAAAAACTAGGCTATTTTTGAGACTCTATGCCTTTAATTTTACCTATAACTTCACAAAACATCTTATTACTCACTAGTAAAAAAAATGTTAAAAAATTATTATGGAAATACATTATTTTAGAATTACTTTTGAGTATATACTAAATTCCATTTACACTCATTGTATTTTGTTTATTCTTTCCTCAAGGATTAAACCAAACAGTATTTCCAATTCAGTAGTTCTGTGTAATATTCTTAGAAAATAGAAGAGAGAAAAGAATTATAAGACACAAAGAGAAAAAGTATCAATTTCATTTTTATTTTCCTTTGAACTACATTTTTTGTGACTAAAATAACAGATAAATCATCCTTTCTTCATGAAAATTTTGTTGTTTAAAATACCCTTAAAAGTGGACAGTCATTGAAACTTCTCATTTGACTATTATATTCCACAGATATTTAAATCTTCTACAACACTTCCCTCTTAAAATATTAAACAGGTATTAAGGTATTTATTCTAGCTTGAAGGGTAATGGGTAAAATAAAAGACATCTTGTGTAAATGTTGTTTTGTGAAACTTATATAGTGTCTGCCTTTAGAAATATACTTTTAAGTTTGTTGGATATAGATAATTACTGGAGTTAAACATTTGTAATCAACATAAAAATTGACTCCTCATGTACTGTATACATGTAAAATAAGTTGCTTGTCAGAAAATAAGAAAGGCAGCATATGTGAGAGAAATCATACCTGCTATAGAAGAGATTGATGGGATAATCACAGAAAAATGACAGGGAATGGGAGGCAACTGTAAAGTAATTATATTCTGAACACATGGAGATGACAAAGATAAAAATGCATCCTATTAAAAGCATTGATATAATCCTACAATATTATTATGATGGAAATTTACATACACAAATTATAAATCATGTTTTATTTTATTATATTTCAATACCACATATTACAAGGCCAGTGATGCAACATAAGTCATAAGACTTAATTTTAGACATTATTCTCTATTCAAGTCCAAATCCCTGATTTTTCATTTCCTACAAAGACACATAACTAAGTAGGTATTTGGCTGTGCAGACAGATTACCCACATGTTTTTCCCCTGACAAATATACAGTCAGAAGAGGGTGATACTATGAAATCTAATAATGCAAATACAGTTGACCCTTGAATAGTGTGGGATTTAGAGGAACTGATCCCTGCCTGACAGTTGAAAATCCACATATAACTTTTTACTCCTCAAAAACTTAACTACTTATAACTTATTGACTGGAAGCCTTTTCAATGACATAAACAGTCAACTAACACATTTTTTTGTATGCTATGTGTATTATATGCTGTATTCTTACAATAAAGTAAGCTAGGGAAAAGAAAATGTCTTCTCAAATTGTTTCAAATCTCAAAAAAATGTTCCAATATATTTATTGAAAGACATCAGTGTAATTGGACCCACACAGTTCAAACCTGTGTTGTTGAAGGGTGATCTATAATACAGTGGCAGTTAGTACAGTGAATACATTAGATATTCACTATGAGAACTTGTAGAATATTTGTAACGTGGACACATACTTTAATAGGACAAAATGGCTTAATCATTTATGTTTTAGAAATATATAGGGCTCTCTCTCCTTCCACTTATTTAATGTTTTTTCTTCCAATATATTGGAATTTTAATTCAGATGTAAAAGGGGAGGTCAGTTTTCTTCTATTACAAAGTTTTTATTTTAATGATGGCTAAGGAACATAAATGTATTCAATGACTTAGAAACAATCATATAAAAATGAGTTAGAATAATGCAAATTGATTTTTGACAGTTATTACTGGTCTTTATCAAGCAAGGGGAAAAAATCATTACCATTTGTTTTACTTCTGTCTGCATAAAGATCATGGGTGTGCCAGTACATTTAAAAAATCAAGAGACTTCATAACTCTTAAAATTAGTGACAGTAATTTGAAAAACTCAAGCATGAAGAAAGCAAGTAATTGAGAAAATAACCTCTATAAATTATCTTGAGGACACTGTTATCAGGGAAGCATTAAAAGTTGGTGATTTATTTGCTCTTCTAGTTTGAATATTCAACATTTAATGTTCAAAGCCAAGCTGTATTTTACATGAGATAACACCACCTAATTCCCTACAATGGAAAAAAAATCTATCAAATGGTTCCATACATATCATCTATATGAGAATAATCTAATTTTCTTTATGACAAACATAAAGAATATTTTTATAATAATACACCTGGCAAAACGGGCCTGTGTTTAGAAGACTTGAGTAGGGAAAATCATTATTTTTCCTTCCCTTCCTCCCTCCCCCAGCCAACTTTCTTTCCTTCCTCCTCCTCGTCTCCTTCCTTTCTTCCCGTCTCTATCCACTCCAACAGATAAAGATGAAAAAAAAAAAGAGTAAGAAAAAAATGAGGAAGACAAATTTTATTATACCTTTTATTAGGTTTTCTGCTTAATGAAGATGTAATAGAGATAAATGGAATATTTCAAGCATCTTTTGAATGTTCTAAAATGTAAAATTTAAATAGAAAGTGAATGTTCAGTCATATAATTTAATCATTCACACTATGAAAGCAAAGATGTTGTTTTAAATTCACAGGTAATTCCTTACTGACTAAGTAAATGGAAAGTAATCTGAGAATTCATACATAGCCAGACAATGTATATATTATGAGGAATTTATTTCATTCTTCAGAATTTCTGTAATGCTGTTATATTGCCCAAATACATAATATCCAGTCACCAACCACAGATATCACATAAGGTGACTGTAGGAACACCACTATTACAGTGATTATACATGCATGTATTCATATATACACAGAATACATACATAAATACCTTCAGCTGTCATAGGCTGTCTTAGGCTTCTCTTGACTGTAGCAGTTTCATTGACTTCCTTGTTTTTGATGACCTTGACAGTTTTGATATGTGCTGTAGTTTGTCCATTCTTTGTAAATTGACTGATATTTCTCTCATGATTATGCTATGGTTATCTGTTTTGAAAGGCAGAAGTCTACAGAGAAGTGGTGTCATTCTCATCACATAATATCAACAGTACATAGTGTCAACATAACATGCCTATATTTTAACTTGATCACTTGAATGAAGTAGTGTTTGTCAGAATTATGCTGTGAAGCCACTCTTTCATTCCCCTTTCCTTGTTGTATTCATTAGAAGTAAGTCATAATAGTTGTAGCTCACACTTAAGATTGGGAGAGTTCTGTTCAGTCTCCTTGAGGGAGGAGAGTCTACATAAATTATTTGGAATTCCTCTGCACAGGATATTTGCCTATTCTCCAGTTACTTATGTTTTAGTCATTTCTTTATATCTGTATGGATTCATTTTATACTTTAGGTTATAATGCAATGAAAAACTATTTATTTTGTTTGCTCAAATTGTTGCAGATTTGAGCATTGCAAGCTCTCAGTTGATTCCCATGTCCTTTTTAGATACCCTCAATGTTATGTGCACATGCATGTAACATGTATGTGTTGAGCGTTGTTAATCTCAATGTGGCTCCCTTGAGTGTGATGAGACATTTGTGTCTTGCTACTTTCCAGATTTTCTCAGTCTTTGTCTTTCTACAGTTTGACACTGATAGGTCTATGTGTGGATCTCTGGGTGTTCCCTACTTAGAGTTATTTGAGCTTCTTGGATGTCTATAGTTATGCTTTTCATCAAATTTGAGGAGTTTTCAGCTATTATCTCAAGTACTCTTTCTTCATATGTTTGTTTACTTGAGAGTATTCTATAGACCTCTTACGTTCTGGTCACTTTCCCTAATTTTTGTCCTCGTACTGGATAATCCTGATGGACCTGTTTTCAAGTTCACTGATTCATCTGCCCTAATATGTTCAAATCTGCTATTGAGTTCCTCTAGTTACTTCTTTTTTTTTTTTCATAATTTAGTTCTTGTACTTTTCAACTCCAGAATTTCTACTTGGTTCCCTTTTATAATTTCTGTCCTTTTATTGATATTTTCTATTTGATGAGAAATAATTCATTAGTCATAATTCATAATTGGTGAAATATGCATTCTTTTACTTATTTAGACATGGTTTTCATTGGCTTTTTGAGCATATTTAAAATAGCTGATTCAAAGTCTTTGCAGAGTAAGTCCAATATCTGTGATTCCTCAGGGATGGATTAGTTTCTTTTGACTTTTTTCCTGGTGCCATAACTTTCTTATTATTTTAATGTCTTATACATAATTTTTTTTTGAAAACTGGTCATTTTGCAATTTAAAATGTGACAAATCTCAAAATCAGATTCTTCCTCTCTTCTGTTGTAGTTATCATTTATTTAATGATTTTTCTGAACTAATTTTGTGAAGTCCGTATTCTTTGTTGCATGTGACTAGATAAATCTTGCTTTCATTTGCTCAATGGCTATCTAGTGATTGGACACCAATGTCTTAAATATTTGAAACACAAAAATATCTCCCTGCCTGAGCAGAGTAGTACTGTGTATGTATTGAGCATGCCTTCAACACACAGCTGGGTAGTGTACAGCTCTGCCTTTATCTTAAATCCCTGCTTTTACATAGCCTCAAAGTCAGCCAGAGGTGAGAGATTAGTGCTTCCTCAGGTCTGCCTTGAGAATGAACATAATCCTGGGCATGCACTTGGCCTTTCAGAGCTCTCCAAAGTCCTATTCCCTAAGGCATGTTATTGCCAAAACTGTTCTCCCAAGCTTCTGTTTAATCTTTGCTTGCCTCACCTTTTATCCATTTGGTCAGACAGAACTATCACATTTGCCTATACATGTTTTCTTCACACATGCCCTCAGTAGCAGCCTTAGCACTGGGCTTGTTCTGCTTAGGCAAGATAAAAGCAATCCTTTTGAGCCAGTCTCCCAGGGAGCCACCAGATGAAACAAATAATTATAATTCTTTGAAAATTAGATCCACTATGTTCTTTCCGGTACCATTACCAGCAATGCAGTCTGCAACTTCTAAGGTCACCACTGAGCTGAGGAGTGGGGAGTGGAACTATGGAAAGTTAAAATGCCACAAACTTGCTGTTGTTCTTTTTTTTTTCCCTCCAATATTCAACTCTTTTTCTTGAATAATTACTCAGATGGTTGCTGCACACTATTGGTTAGTTTCCAGAGTTCCAAAAGCTTAATTCTCACAGTTTTGCCAGGTTTTTTTTTCTTACTGCTTTCATGAATGGGTAGGCAGTTGGAGTTTCTTACTCTGCCATTTTCACTGTTTTCCATCAGTTTAAGTATCATCTCAATAATGACAAATCCAGAGTAGGTTAAATTGGTGCAGCCTACCAAATAAACATGAAAATGGACATTCCTATTTCTTACTTGTAAGCTGCATCCTCATGAGGTAGAACTTACAGGTGTGCTTTATTATTTCTACATTTAAAATAAACCCTATAAGCAATAGCCTTTAAATTTTAGAATGAGGCAATTTTCAGTGTGAATGGAATTCTTCATTTTTAGTTGTTAAGAGACAGCCCCTAAGAATGGGAGCTATTTTCTTATAACAATGCCACTTGTTTATATGAACTCTTTTCAAACTCTAGGCAAAAATATAGTGAACTATGATTTTTAAAAGTCATCTATCAATTTACAACTGGATTATATCCTCTTCCAGGATTTTTGAAAGCAAAAATCTGGAAAATACATGAAATGAACATAGATATATTTTTCCATTCAGTTAATATTATAACTTTTTAAATACCACAAATGTTCTTTCTTTGCTGTCCACCAAATGCAGTGCACATAAGTGAGATTTAGAGTGGTTGAGAATTTTGTTTTGTAAAGGAGGAGATGTTTATTTGTGGGATGGGAATGGAGAGAAGAGCCAGCATAAAGTCTTGTACACTGTTCTCGAGCATTTTGATGTTAAGGTATAATGTATGATATATAAAATATATAGAAATTAAGGATATGAAATTGATTTATTTAAATCTTACTGTGTCAGTGGTTCATTTGGAAATTCTTCCGGTACCCCCACATTAATGAACGCTGTTCTATCCATCATCTGCTAATCTTATGACCACCAAGAACAAGACTGGAGACATTTTGTCTAAAAGGCAAAAAGTAAACGCTGTTAATCTAGAAAGTAAAATCTACATATAAATGTGATGCCATTCCCAGACAGGGAAAAATAATTACTTGAGTAGCTGCCAATTAGAATCATTTCCAGTAATGCTGTTCCTCAGCTATCCAGCCTAATTTATGGTTGCTATCAGAAATTTTAATAATTTCCACTTTCAAATTCAAAATATTCAACTTGGAAGTGTGAAGTCAAATTTCAAAATGTAATTCAGTGATATCATTATACTATCAGTGAAAATGTATGCTGCTTTACTGATTTCTAGTTTAATTTTAAACTTTTGAAAATATGCAGGTACTCTTGACAGGACGTTAATGGGCAAGGAAAGGAACTTATCACATTCTCTCTAGTCATCATTAGATTATGAAATGTGACAATATGGTATTTCTAAGAAGATAAAATTGGAACTCCAGTATATTAAAGAGAATATTCACAGCTAAGAATATTTTTATACTATTACCCAAATCATCTTTGGTATCTTTTTGTGAATAAAGGAGTTTATGATTAAAAGAAAAGCCTAAGTAGCCATACTGGATTAAAAAAGTGAAGGTAAAAAAAAGAGATACATATTAACACTAATTACAAGAAAACCAGTATAGTTATACTGGTATCAGGCATTTAGTACAAGTGTTAGTAGAGATACAGTGGTTTATTGCACATTGCATAATGCTAATATATAAAACTGAATAGTCACAGTATGAAATTTGTGCATTAAAATGTGCAAATCATACACTGAAACTTGCTTGATTTCAGAAATTAATAGACCCATGCAAGCCAGCGTTCAGACCAGAAATAACTCCAAAAGCATCCAGAAGGTCCCTTTATTCACCTTTGGTAACTAACTCTCAGGAATAACTATCCTAACTTTTAACCACATTAATTAGCTTAGCTTGTTTTTCTACTTTATTTAAATACAATTATACAGTATAAATTTTTTGTTAGGTTTCTTTTACTCGGTTTTACATTGAAATTCATCTGTCTTGTAGATCATTCCTCTTATTGCTGTGTAGTATTCCATTTGATATAGAAAAAAATAACTTTGACCTCTACATCACACTACACACAAATGCACACAAAATATATCTAAATAGGTAAATGGTACTTAATTTGAAAGGTAAAACAAATGATTAAAAAAAAATATTGAGAGAAAAATTCTTTCAAAGAAAGTTATTAAATATTAAAGATAGTAAACAACTATCTTCTAGTTAATAAGTAGCATATAGTTGATAGTATTCCCTGAAGAAGAAAGTTAAGAGGAATGCAAGAGATACATATTATTATAATTCAAATAAACCCTTTGAAATCTTTGAAAATACTATTGAAATAGCACACCACATGCTTGAGAATATTGGTCATAAAAAATTCCATTGGGAATCTAGAAAAAGGAAGAAGACATTGTTTATGAAATAAAAATAGGTTATCATTAAACTTATCCATAGCAATTTTTTTTTATATTACTTACAGGGGAAGGCAAGAATTATATATCTAGCAAGGCTGACTTGGTTCACTTTAGCCTTTCCTGAGGAATTACTAGGAAACAAGTTTCAAGCAACTAGAAGATATTAGACTTTGACACAGGTTCTGTGATTTCTGATTAAATGATCATTAGGAGGGAATAAAAATAGTAATTATGGAATGATCTGATTTTATCATCCCAAATATCCTTCATAATCAGAGGAGACATAGATATACTTGGAATAAGTTTTAGTGATAGTTCTTGCGTAATTTGAATTGTAAATGCCAATATGAACTCACACAGTTGTCTTTAAAAAGCCTAGAAACAGTTACTTATACAGTAGCAATGAGCATCTAAACATCCAGATTGTAGTCTTGAAGTGCCCTTTCTTAATAGAAGATATTAGAAGTCTTAGAGATATAGCTGACCCCAGGTATAGGGAAGGAAATGTATATGCTGCTGTATCATCTTGTTATATTATATCTCGAGATGTTTCACAGACCTCTAGGGACATATTGAAGAGACACAAGAGCCAGCAACAAGAGGCATCCATAGTCCCTTTAGGCACATTGGTCCCATTAGTCACATTAGAGGTGACATTTTGAACTTTAATTATAATGGTTGCAAAAAAATGAGAGGAATACCTCTTTATAGTACAGTATCATCTAATAAGTAAAAAAGTAACTCTGGAATTAGAATACCACTACAGCAGATAGATTAGAGATAGAAACTAAATATGTCAGTATAGATATTAAGCATCAGTGGCTCTTAACTTCACAAATTAGAGACAGTCACATAGTATTTGCCTTTTGCTGTCAGTCCTACCATATGCTATCTGTAGTCAAAGTTTGAGTGTTGCCATAGAAATAAAATTTAAGACTAATCTAGCCTCTGCATTCAGGTGCCAGTTTGTAGGAAGTTCAGAGGAAAAAGAAGTGTGTTGAACTGCACCAACATACGCCATCAGCGGAGTATGCACCAAATCCATGCAGGGTACTTTTTATAATTAAAAAAAAAAAATCTCATAAAACTGAGTAAATTATCCACTTTGTACCAAAGATATTCATCTTTTGTATAAAACATCTGAAGTATGTATTAAATTGCTAATTCAATTTATCTTTGTGAGGATGGACTTACAAACAACTGTCATTCTCCAGCGTATGAATGCCATTTTTTAGTATTGCCTATAAATTGAAAATAATAGTGCTATTATAACATATATTAACAATAACTGAAGCATCGATAAAACATTCTTTCCCTGGAAATTTTTAAGGTTGTAGCTAGGTGTTTAACTTGTATACGTATGACCAAATAAATGCTTAGAGATTCAAACTTTGATCAATTAAATTAGTGAAAGTCATTTAGTGTTAAAATTCAGTCTGTCAGCACGTGGCAGATCCACTGAATTAAACCACATTTTTCCACCCAAATAGGTTAATTAGTGCTCATTAGCAAACTCATTCATTTTGCTGTTCTCTGCCAGGCTGTTTGACTCTGAATATTAGACAGATATTATCTTCTAGCACTGCTGGAAAGTCCTTACAAAAGACTCTCATCTCATTCTCTTTTCAATGTTCCTTTGTTCCTAATGAATGTATCCCTGCCACCTTTGGGATGATTCCCTGGCTACAATTTTTAAAGTATTTAAAACAACAAAGATATAATAATAATCACAGCATATTTTAGACCACTTTCTTTCCATTATCCCCTTTTGTTATTCTCCAATACTCTCTTAAATGCTTTATTGTTAGTATTTTATTGTTAAGGTTGATAAACACTATTGCTTATCTACGGCCATACAATTAGATGATGATGA
>JAVSCE010011126.1:0-23965 GCA_032199065.1 Smutsia gigantea
TTGATGGCTTTAAAGACCACCTATATGTTTCTAATTTCCAAGTAAACATACTTCATCATGACTACTCTACTGACTTCTAGGTCTTCACACCCCAATATCAGCTGGTTATCTCTACTTGGATATCTAACTTAAAGTGAACAAAACTGAGTGTTGCTTCCTATCTGCCTCTCTCCTTGTCTGTACCAAAATTAAGAAAGCAAACAAATAACAACAAAAATAAACACACAAAAATGATTCAGTAAATTATACCATCCTTAGGATCTTCAGTTGCTCAAACAGCACGCCATGTCCTCCCTGTCAGCACTTACGTCCTTCCTGTCTCTCATTCTGGACAACCAAATATGTCCTGATGTTTCTCCCTCCTAAGAGTCCATACCATAACCCCCTATTTCTCTTTACTTCATGCACAATCTGGGCCACAGTTGAACAGCATTTGTCCTGGGAGATTTTCCTGTGCCACAGACTAACTTATCTCCCTTCGTCTACCGCCCCAAATTACCTGGCTTTTCCTCTCACTATGTAGATATCTTTGCACCTAAAGTTACTTCTACCATATTTTTCTTCCACAGGAAATAATAAAATCTAGGAGAATAGGAATAGCATCTGTTTGAGTTAATGCATTATCTCAAATACAGAATAGACAAATATCTCAACAAATATCTATTGAATAAATACTTGATTGTGACACTATAAAATTCAAAATAGAGGGTCAGAGAATCACTGAATATGATAAGTTTCAACTCTTCTCTTTCTAGATGCAGCCTTTAAATATTTTATCCTTTAACTATTTAAATCCTTAAAAATTTATTCAACCATGTTGACCCTCTAAATGGAGTATCAGTACAACTCATATATTAGGATATAAAAATGACATCTTCTTTATAGCTTAACCATAAACAGACAGTTTTCTTATGTGATGATACATTTGGAACATGGAAAAATGTAGACATAATTAATTGAATACACATAATAGTCTATATTTATTTTGTAAATGTTATACATGAATAGTTTTCTAGAGTATATTCATTTTCTTCTCTACTATTACATTGATGTGCAATGTTTATACGTATATCCATTGGCATCTTTCATGATATATCATGGTATAAGTAATCAATGCATATTATTTGAAGTATGAGAGTTGGATACAGAATGCTAGAAACTTACGTGCAAAGATGGTCCCGTGACTATACTTTCTAATTCTAATACATCTTAACCATTTCACAAAGGGATAATAATGGCTATCATAAAACATGTCTAAATTCTTACAGTCATAATAGAAAAGAATTAATTTGTTTTCCCACTTCAGCGAAATAATATTTCTAATATATTGCCACTATCCAAAATAGAGAGTTAAACAAAGTACACTGATTCTTTGAAACTAGAACTGTATGCTATATTATTGAGTTCCTAAGTATCTAAAAAGAGGGCTGGCCATTGGGGCTCCTCTGGTTCATAGAAAATTGTTAATTATGTTCCTGTCAGTTTTTAAATTTTTAATGATATAAACATTTTTGAGCACATTTTGTCCTTAATTTATTATTGAGGGGACTTTAAAAATATTTTTGATTTCTAAGTTTGAATGTTAAATAATATTATTTCATGTCTATATCTAAAAAATGAAAGAATACTTAGGAATCTTCCTTTGCCTCCAAAGGAAGGAAAAATAGACATCCTTTGAATATAGCACCTCTGTTGTTTTCTGGGGTTTTTTGAAGTATAGTTGACATAATATTATAACATCAAGTGTGCAACATGGTGATTCGACATTTATATACATTACAAAATGCTCACCGTGATAAGTGTACTTCTCATCGGTCACCATACCAAATTATTACAATATTATTGACTATATTCCCCATGCTTTACCTTTCATCTCTGTGATTTGTTTATTTTACAACTCAAAGTTTATACCTCTTAATCCCTTTCACCTATTTTGCTTATACTCTGCCCCCCCTCCCCTCTGGCAACCAATACTTTGTTCTCATATTTATGTGTCAGTTTCTGGGTTTTCTATTTGTTTTGTTTTGTTTTTAGGTTCCACATACAAATGAAATCATATGGTATTCATAGCACCTCTGTCTTAAAACACCTATATTTGGTTCTTTGTATGTTTGGATGTCTCTTCACCCAGTAGCATGATATTTCCTTGTTTTCTTGTCTATAAATTAAAGTAGAATAATAAAAATAAATGAGCCGCCTATTTCAATGCCAAGCACTAAATTTTGAATTACAACAGGAACAAAATGTTTTAATCAAATTGTTATATTCCTTTTTTATATTTGTTCATTTTTCTAGTTTTATGTAGATGATTACACATAAAAGTTCTAGGATTTTTACCCAATGTATACATCAGGTTTTGGAAGAAAAAAGATGAAGCTTGTGTCTGACTTATAGTTTTCAAACATACATAAGGGTATAAATGTTCCCTAGATTTTTATCAAGAACCTACATTTTGTAATAGAAAGAAAATTATTATCTATCAACTCGCATTTCTTAAGTAAATATGATACCATAAATTGAAAGTAATTTTAGTAGAAGTTCAAATTTATTTTCCCAAAATTTTCAGTATGACTAATGACACATGGCACTGTGCATGCTACTATTCATTTTGAATAACCTAAACCATCTATTTCTTTTAAAGCTCAGCAGAATAAGAATCATGTCCCAGAACGTGGAGCAAAAGAGTTACAGACAAAGCATAATGAGAAAAGATGATCTTGCAAAGGAAATAAACTAATTGTACTAACTTAAAAAGTTAGAAAACTGAAATTTTTTAAATAATTAAGCCTCCTTTCCAAAAAGTATTGGATACTCATCTCTCAGATGCAGTATCCATAGATTTTTCTAACAGTTCAATATTTGGGCATTAAGAATGAAAATGAGCACCAGTAATTTGTAAAATGCCAATATGCACTTTGGCTCTTTGAAGATTCTTGTCTTTTGAGAGCAATGATCAAGAAGAATTGACACACGGATTGGAATAAAGATAGCGGCATGAGAGGTGAGACACAGGCATCCTCCAAAAACTGCATAAAATACGAAAATATAATTAATACAACTAATCCTGAAAGAGTAACAGGAACGAGGACTGCACCAGACTGCCTACACTGGGAGAAAAGAGCAGACCTCACAGAACAGGGTAAAGTACCAAAGCTGTGGCCCAGTGGGTCCCAAGCCTTTCCCCCACACCAGATCACCAGTGGGAGGAAGAGAAACTGAGCAGGGAGGGGTTGGAGGCCTGATATTGCTGAATACCTAACTGCAGAGATCTTCTCTGGGAGCACAAACCTACATTTCATGGTGCTTGCATGATACTCTCATGATTACAGGGTTGGAAAGCTAAGATAGGCAGAATTCCTGGAGAGACTGAGATTCCAGTCACTTGTGGAAAGCAGGGAACCATATCCGGCTTCCATGGGACAAAACAAAGGCTGGCAGTATGAGAGACTTCCTAACAAGGAAGCCCTTAGCAAGAGGGCTACTAAAGAGGCAAGGCTTGCACAGAGCTTACTGCTCAGGAGAGAGGATAGGTAGACAAAATTATCCGGGTGCACTCTCCCCAGCAGGATTGGAGCTTTGCCATATACACTCTCATATTTAAAAAAGAAAAAGAAATCCTCCTCCTTAGACGATCTTCAGCTGCTCCATCTCCATGGCTGGCTACACAACTCCAAGGACCCCCTCTGTGATACGCAGCCCACTGCAACTTTCTCTCAGCCAGCCCCACCTGGCTAAGCAACTGGCAAACCTGACCGTGGCATTAGGCCAGCCAGAGGGAAGGTCTGTCTACAGCAACTACAAATGCAAAGTATAGAGGCTTATACCTGTATGCTTGGCCCACTGGTTCAAGCAGGGGAGAAAGGCATAGCAGCCTGGAAGTAAGAAACAGCTCTTTCCTCCACCCAGACAAGAATACCACTCACCTGCAATCCCAGACATTGCTTCAGGGGCTGATCAGCTCCAGATGGTAGAGCTTATGGGCACCAGAGGGCACCATATACAAATATGAAATGCCAAAGGACCTGGTTCAGAGTAAAATTATTAATACAACTCCTGAGAAAATTTTAAATGACATTGACCGTGTGATTCTTCCTGAAAGGGATTTTAAAATAAAAATAACTAACAGGCTCATGGAGGTACGAAAGATATTCAAGAATTCAGGAACTCATTCCGGTCAGATATCCAATCATTGAAGTGCACAATGGAGGATATTAAAAACAGATTGGGTATGGTGGAGGAGACGATAAATGAAATAGAAACTAGAGAAGAGGAATAAAAAGAAGCTGAGGCACAGAGAGAAAAAAAGGATCTCTAAGAATGAAAGAATATTGAGAGAATTGTGTGACCAATCCAAATGGAACAATATTCACATTATAGGGGTACCAGAGGAAGAAGAGAGAAAAAAGGGGATAGAAAGTGTCTTTGAGGAAGTTATTGATGAAAAATTCCCCCATCTGGGGAATGAGATAGTCTCTCAGGCCATGGAGATGCATAGATATCCCAACATAAGGGACCCAAGGAAGACAACGCCAAGACATAGAGTAATTAAAAAGGCAAAGAACAAAGATAAGGACAGAATATTAAGATCAGCCAGAGAGAGAAATAAGATCACATAAAAGGAAAGCTCATCAGGCTATCATCAGACATTTCACAAGAAACATTACAGGCCAGAAGGGAGTAGCATGATGTAGTTAATGCAATGAAACAGAAGGGCCTCGAACCAGGAATACTTTGTCCAGCATGATTCTCATGTAAATTTGAAGGAGGGATTAAACAGTTTCCACATAAGCAAAAGTTGAGAGAATTTACCTCCCACAAACCATCTCTACAGTGTATTTTGGAGGGACTGCTATAGATGGAAGTGTTCCTAAAGATTAATAGCTGTCACCAGGGGTAATAAAACCACTGTAAACAAAGAACACCTAATTACTATGCAAATGCAAAATTAAATTAACTATCCACAAAGTCAATCAAGGGATAGACAAAGAGTACAGAATATGATACATAATACATAAAGAATGGAGTAGGAAGAAAAAGGAGGAAGGAAACAAACAAACAAAGAACCTTTAGACTGTGTTTGTAATAGCATATTAGTGAGCTGTTAGACTTTTAGATAGTAGGGAAGTTAACATTGAACCTTTGGTAAACACGAATCTGAAGCCTGCAATGCCAATAAGTACATACCTATCCATAATCACCCTAAATGTAAGTGGACTGAATGCACCAATCAAAAGACATAGAGACACTGAGTGGATAAAAAAAAAAAGACACATCTATATGCTGCCTACAAAAGACTCACTTTAAACCCAAAGACATAGACAGAATAAGAGTGAAGGAATGGAAAAAGATATTTCATGCAACTAATGGGAAAAAAAGGCAGGAGTTATACTACTTGTATCAGACAAAATAGACTTCAAAATAAAGAAAGTCACAAGAGACAAAGAAGGACATTACATAATGATAAAAGGGTCAATCCAACAAGAAGATATAACCATTATAAATATCTATGCACACAACACAGGTGCACCTACATATGTGAAACAAATACTAACAGAATTAAAAGGAGAAATAGAATGCAATGCATTCATTCTAGGAGACTTCAACACTCCACTCACTCAGAAGGACAGATCAACCAGATAGAAAATAAGTAAGGAGACGGAGGCACTGAAAAACACAATACAACAGATGGTCTTAACAGACATCTACAGAAC
This sequence comes from Smutsia gigantea, assembly GCA_032199065.1. Classification (NCBI taxonomy): domain Eukaryota; kingdom Metazoa; phylum Chordata; class Mammalia; order Pholidota; family Manidae; genus Smutsia; species Smutsia gigantea. The sequence continues at coordinate 5,712 of JAVSCE010011126.1, forward strand.
CCTACATCCCAAAGCAGCAGGATATATATTCTTCCAAGAACACATAAAATATTTTGAAAAATAGATTGTATACTAGTCCACAAAAAGAGCCTTGGTAAATTCAAAAGGATTGAAATTGTACCAATCAGTTTCTCAGACCACAAATGTATGAAACTAGAAATAAATTAAACAAAGAAAGTGAAAAATCCCACAAACACATGGAGGTTTCACAACATGCTCCTAATTAAACAATGGATCAATGACCAAATAAAAACAGAGATCAAGCAGTCTATGGAGACAAATGACAACAATAATTGAACACCGCAAAATCTGTGGACACAGCAAAGGCAGTGCTAAGAGGAAAGTATATTGCAATAGAGGCCTACATCAGGAAAGAACAATCCCATATGAGTAGTCTAAATCCACAATTAATGAAACTAGAAAAAGAAGAAAAAATGAGGCTCAAAAACAGTAGAAGAAGGGACAATAAAGATTAGAGCAGAAATAAATAAGTTGAGAATAATAAAACAATAGAAAGAATCAATGAAAGCAAGAGCTGGTTCTTTGAGAAAATAAACAAAATAGCTAAACTCCTAGCGAGACTTAATCAAGAAAAAAAGAATCTACTCACATAAACAGAAACAGAATTGAGAAACGAAAAATCACTACAGATACCACAGAAATACACAGAATTATTGGAGAATACTATGAAAAATTATATGCTAACAATCTTATAACCTAGAAGAAATAGAAAACTTTCTAGAAAAATACAACCTTCCAAGGCTGACCCAGAAAGAAACAGAAAATCTTAACAGACCAATTACCAGCAACAAAATTGAACTGGTAATCAAAAACCTATGTAAGAACAAAACACCAGGAACAGATGGATTCACCCCTGAATTTTATCAAACACTTCATGGAGACCTAATACCCATCCTCCTTCAATTTTTCCAAAGAGCAGAAGAAGACGGAATACTTGCAAACTCATTCTATGAGGCCAGCATCACTCTAATACCAAAACCGGGCAAAGACACCACAAAGAAAGAAAATTACATATCAATATCCCTGATGAACATAGATGCAAAAATACTCAACAAAAATTAGCAAAATGAATTAAAAAATAAATCAAAAAGATCATCCACAACCATCAAGTAGGATTTATCCCACGGATGCAAGAATGGTTCAACATGCAAAAATCCATCAAGATCATCCACCACATCAACAAAAAGGACAGAAACCACATGATCATCTCCATAGATACTGAAAAAGCATTTGACAAAATTTATCATCCATTCACAATAAAAATTCTCAACAAAATGGGTATAGAGGGCAAGTACCTCAACATAACAAAGGCCATATATGACAAACCCACAGGCAAAATAATACCTAAAAGTGAGAAGCTGAAAGCTTTTCCTTTAATATTGGGGAACAAGATAAGGATGCCCTGTCTCCCCACTTCTATTCAATATAGCACTGGAGGTCCTAGCCTCGGCCATTGACAACACAAAGAAATAAAAGACATCCAGATTGACAAGCAAGAAATTAAACTGTCCCTGTTTGCAGGTGACATGATATTGTATATAAAAAACCCTAATGAATGCACTCCAAAACTACTAGATCTAATATCTGAATTCAGCAAAGTTGCAGGATACAAATTAATATGCAGAAATCTGTGGCATTCCTATATACTAACAATGAACTAGCAGAGGGAGAAAACAGGAAAACACTTGCATTCAGTTGTACTGAAAAGAAAAAAATACCTAGGAATTAACCTAACCAAGGAAGTGAAAAACCTATACTCTGAAAACTACAAGAAACTCATGAGAGAAATTAAAGAAGATACGAATAAATGGAAACACAACCTGTGCTCATGGATAGGAAGAATTGATATTGTCAAAATGGCCATCCTGCCAAAAGCAATCTACAGATTTCATGCTATTCCTATCAAATACCAACAGCATTCTTCAATGAACTAGAGCAAGTCATGCTAAGGTTCATATGGAATCACAAAAGACCCCAAAGAGCCAAAGCAATCCTGAGAAGGAAGAAAAAGCTGGGTCGGATTATGCTCCCCGACTTCAAGCTCTACTACAAAGCCACAGTACTCAAGACAATTTGGTACTGGCACAAGAACAGACCCATAGACCAATGGAACAGACTAGAGAACCCTGATACAAAGCCAACCATATATGGTCAATCAATATATGATAAAGGAGGCATGGACATACAATGGGGAAATGACAGCTTCTTCAACAGCTGGTGCTGGCAAAACTGGACAGCAACATGCAAGAGAATTAAACTGGTTTATTGTTTAACCCTATACACCAAAGCAAACTCAAAATGGATCAAGAACCTGAATGTAAGTCATGAAAGCACAAAACTCTTGGAAGACACATAGGCAACAATCTCCTGAATATAAGCATGAGCAACTTCTTCATGAATGCATCTCCTTGAGCAAGGGAAAAAAAAAGCAAACATGAACTCATGGAACTACATCAAACTAAAAATTTCTGTTCAGCAAAGGACATCATCAACAGAACAAAAAGGAGGCCTAAAGTAAGGGAGAATGTATTTGTAAATGACATATCCAACAAGGGGTTAACATCCAAAATATATAAAGAACTTACACACCTCAACACCCAATAGCAAATAACCCGATTAAAAAATGGGCAGAGGATATGGAGAGACTGCTCTCCAAAGAAGAAATTCAGATGGCCAACAGACATATGAAAAGATGCTCTACATCACTAATCATCAGGGAAATGCAAATTAAAACCACAATGAGATATCACCTCACACCAGTAAGGATGGCCAGCATCCAAAAGACTAAGAACAACAGGTGATGGGGTGATGATGTGGAGAAAGGGGAACGTTCCTACACTGCTGGTGGGAAAATAAGCTAGTTCAACCATTGTAGAAAGCAATATGGAAGTTCCTCAAAAAACTAAAAATACAAATACCATTTGACCTCGGAATCCCACTCCTTGGAATTTACCCAAAGAATACAACTTCTCAGATTCAAAAGACATATGCACCCCTATGTTTATCACAGCACTTTTTACAATAGCCAAGAAATGGAAGCAACCTAAGTGTCCATCAGTAGATGAATGGATAAAGAAGAAGTGGTACATATACACGATGGAATACTATTCAGCCTTAAGAAAGAAACAAATCCTACCATTTGCAACAGCATGGATGGAGCTGGAGGATATTATGCTCAGTGAAATAAGCCAGGCGGAGGAAGACAAGTGCCAAATGATTTCCCTCATTTGTGGATTATAACAAGGAAGCAAAACTGAAGGAACAAAATAACAGCAGACTCAGAGACTCCAAGAAGGAACTAGTGGTTACCCAAGAGGAGGGGTGGAGGGATGGAGAAGGGGATTGAGGGGTATTATGCTTAGTACACATGGTGTGGGGGATCATGGGGAAAAGAGTGTAGCACAGAGAAGGCAAACAGTGAATCTGCGGCATCTTACTACACTGATGGACAGTGACTGCATTGGGGTATGGGCAGGGACCTGATAATATGTGTAAATGTAGTAACCACATTGTTTTTTCATGGGAAACCTTCATAAGAGTGTATATCAATAATACCTTAATAAAAAAAAGAATTTACACAAAGCAGTTGATGTGCTGATGACAGTGTGCTGGTGTCACACCTGCAGCTGTCTCTGAATATGAGGACTGGATTTTTCTCACATGGAGCACAGACCGTGAGATCCAATAATTCAAGGCTTTGTTCTTATATCCTGAAAGTGATGATTCTCCAAGTAAGTTATTTTTGTTCTTGTTGAGTTGATTGTGCTTATAAGATTATTATTAATATTTGTAAAAACCAATTTGGTGTTCTTAGAACACTTTTAAAAAAGGTGTCAGAAATGGCTGTTGAAATTAGACATTAAAACAGGAAGATGTTCTCACCACTTTTTAAAAATGTATATAATGATTTGAAAACATCGATGTTTTGAATTTCTGTTTAGAGATGGCAGCATTATTTTAACATATCTCAAATCTCAAATGCCTACCTGACTAAAATTTTATTAAATGAGAAAATTTAAAAAAATTATCAGGAAAATAAAATTATTAGTTAAGATGAAGTATCTAACATATGATTTCAAATCATGAGAAGACAAACAGGAAACACATCATCCTTTCCATATTGCTAAAAAGAATTTGACTTCATTAGCCTATAACATGGCTATTTTCAGGCCTTAGCTATTTTATTGTTTTCTTCTACTGTACAAACACCAACTAAATATCCTTACAAAAGAGTAGATCATTACTTTCATAAAGAATATTAGCAATATTTAAAAATTTTTACAGGTGTCTTTTCGCCCTCTTAAATTTTTTTCTTCCTGAATAATTTGTGCATGATTTCCAAGTGAAACCAGAACTAAGTGTTTCCTTAAGATATTTGCTTAATTGATTCCTCATATATGTCAAGTACAGAAGAATAGTACTTCAAAAGTTTTAGTTTTAAGTGTCTGCTATTTTACTTAACATCTTTGAAAATTCGTAGCACAAACCAAAACACATTAACATTGCTCTGCCCCAAGTCGTGAGAGGAGAAATGAGGAAATTCTTGGAAACCAAACTCCTGGATATGTAATATCTATGTCACTAATGGAGAGCTGTGTAAAATCATACTTTCAAGGCATTTTCCCGTACTTTCTTTTGAATTAAGGCTGTTTTTATCATGACCATGGAGTTGCATTTGGGGCTTCATATACTGCTTCTCCCATATTTTCAAGCCAGTGAAACACATACATATATATTGAATTAAGACAGTGCCAATGGTTCTTTTATCCTGTCAAAGTCTAAGATTTACATCAAAATAAGAAAAATAAGCATTACAGAGTTATTAGAAAATGTACTGTGGTCAACATTCTTCCCTCCAGATACATCCACCTATGATTCTGGAGAGATTTGCCATAACTAGGAAGATAAACAACAGTAGTGTTCAGATAAATAAAAAAACATTTTTATTTTAATAGAACAGTCAAAACTATACCTATGTTGAAATTAGTTATTTAAAGAGGGAGTTGCTCTCTCTAATTTATGTTTGTTACTAAATGTAACAATTTCAAAATATTGATGCTTGTATCTGGATATAGAGGTGACAGCATTATTTTGAAATGTAACAAATTACAGCTGTCTACATGGGTACAATTTCATTAAATTAGAAACAAGTAATTGAATTTTTATTTTAAAATGTGTTCAATTCCTAGAGAAAGAATATTATGAGAGAAAGAAAATTCTTAGTCAAAGATAAGTATTTGATGTATAATTAAAAATACTTTAGAAATGTAATCTAGGAATTAGAAGTATTTCTTCTGTGAATTATTATTTTTGACTCTGAAAAGTGAACAAATGGATGAGTTAATTCAATAAATATTGTCTATTATTCTACTGCATGCCAAGCATTGTGCTAAGCACTGAGGTCACAAAGATCCTTTTTAAACACAAAATATATAATGGGACAATGCACAAATGGATATTTACAATAGAACTTGTTTCATTCAATCTTGAAGAATATGCATGAGGTTTTTTGGGAGAAGACAGGAAGGGCACCGAAGTTAACTCATTTGTGAGTCTGTGTGGAGAGAGTGCTTAAGAGGGTTTTGCGGGGGATGTAACACCTGGATTGTATCTTAAAAATCAGTGGAAATCAAGGAAAATCCAGGCAGCACACACAACATGGTCAAAGGTAAGGCAAGGAACAACTATGAGAATTAAGGTATTGTTGGAGCAAAAAATATGAGGTCAAGGTGGAAGACTACATGCTACATAAAATATCCAAGACTCCCTGTTATAGTAGAATGCTGTCTAAAGCCTGTAAGCAGCACTGATCTTCCTAAAAAAGACTAAAATTAATAATTTTTGTGCTGGTGTGTGTGTGTTTATATACATGTGCACTCAAATAATAACCTAGAGTCATCAGGTAAGGGGATGAATACAGTAAAAGTATATTTTTAACATGATATGGAGGATATAGTAAATGCTCCTAGGATAAGTTAATCAGTGTTACTGTAAGCATAGTGTAATAAATCGTTTTCCCTCTTATAATTTACAGCACAGCTAAATAATTTGCAAAATAAATTTGAAAAATGTATTGTAGAATCTTAATTAGAACCCTATATTTAGTTCTATACAACCTATAAATACTAGGAACAATAATAAAACAAAAATAACATACTCCCTTAAATAATGTTGAGTCGACTCTCATGAATTTTCCTATTAGTAATTTAAGAAATTAATTTGGAGCTTGGGATATTTAATTATTAATATGTCATTAGAAAGGTGATGATACTTTTGCCTATTTGAAGAAAAAGAAAAAATATTTGGGTCAGCAGTCTTCTCAAGGAGCCATTTAGATGATCATGAATATTTCCTTTGGATTGAACATTTTAATTGAATTGTCTTTCCAAAGTAAAAAAAAACATTTGTAGTATAATCTGTTTTATAATAATGACTCAGTAAATTGATTGAAATAACCAAGTTAAAATTGCAGCTGTCTTATCTTATCCGAACCATGTTCCTCTGAACTCTGCTTACTTAACTCAGCAAGAGTGCTTTGCACTATTTGGTTTCACCTACCTGCACTACTATTCTAAAGTGCCTTCAGCCTGAAGTCCACGAAGATTTTATTTTAGTGCTCAATTTGCATCCCCCCACCCACATTTTATGCTCATGTGGTGTGCTGAAGTTGATAAATGTCTACAAAGAGGTGTTTCATATCTTTTGTTCAACAAATTTTCAATAGATATCTATTTTCATGGTTCCAAATTCTTATTCACTACTTTTCATTCACACTCATTACTCAGGCTTTTGTGTCCACCACTCAATAAAACTGCATCTTACGGCTAATATTGATCTCTCTACTGCTAAATAGAAAAGGCAATTTTTGTATTTCATCTTATCAAAATGATTCGCATACTTTGTTATTTGAATAGTTTTATATTTATAAAATATTTTAAGATGGTGCAAAATATTCCCATATTCTTCACACCCAGTTTCTCCTATTAATATTTTATATTAACATGACACATTTTTGTACTGATATATTTTTATGAACCAATATTGATATATTTTAATGAACTGAGTTCCATGCTAATTCAGATTTTCTTAGTTTTCATCCCTTAGTATTATTTTATTGTTATAGGATACCACCATATATTTAATAATCATACCTCCTTAGGGTACTTTTGGCTGCAATAGTTTCTTAAGCATTTCTCATTTTTTTATGAATTTGACAGTCTTAAGGTGCACTGTTCATGTACTTTGTAGAAAACTTTTCAATTGGGCTTTGTTTAATTTATTTTTTCATGATTAGACTGGAGTTATAGGTTCTTGGGAGAAAGACTACAGAAATGAGATGTCATTCTTAATATAACATGTCAAGGGTAGGTGCTATAAAAATGACTTATTAATGATGTTAAGTTTGTTCACTTGGCTGAGGTAGGGTTTCTTGGCTGAGGTAGGGTTTCTCCAATATAAGGTTACTTTTTTCTACCCTTTACACACTATATGGAAACAAGTAGCCTTCATTTAAAGAATGGAAGTTATACCCTACCTCTTTGAAGGTAAAGTATCTATATAAATTACTTAGAAATATGTTACATTGGAGGTTTATTCTCTTTCATTTATCTATTTATTTATCATTATTATTTTATCTGTTTAGACTCGTGACTCATGAATATTTATTTTATACTTTTTGGTATAATCCAATACTACTCTGTTTTGTTGCTCTAATTGTTCTAGCTGTGGCCATTGGGAACTCTGAATTGGCTTCTACATAATATTGTTATATTACCATTATTCTGTATTATTATTCTTTTAACCCTAGTTTTTTTTTCAGGTACAATATGCTCCAAGCTCATGCTGTGTGTTGACTGTTCCCTTCCCTGATACACTTTAGTGGAGAACAGTATTACAAACTATGATCTGGACTATGGTGAACATTTTGCTAGTGGAGTACCATTTTTTAAAGTCTTCTCCAATTGCCAAGCAGGAGATTACATGTTTGTATGTAAAATGGCTAACCTCAATGGCTAACATTATCAATTATAGTGTAGTGCTTTTGTTCAGCTTCTTTTGCCTTTTGTCTTACAAAATCCATTAATTTCCAGAGCTATTTGATTAGCACTTTTTACCCCTAGCACCTTCAGTGAAGTTATTTCATATATCATAATATAATTAGATTTTATTGTTTTAATATGCATTCCATCCTAGGCTCCCATGATCTAAATTATTTTTATTTTAAGTTTTATAAATCAATGTTTTCTCTTTGTTCTGTGAAGTTCTATATGTTTTGACATATGCATGGTATAAATGTATCCATAATTAGAATATCACACAGAAATGTGTCACCACCCTAAAAAAAACTCTCACAGCTTCACCTATGCAACCTTATAGCCCTTCCCCCAAGCCTTTTAAACTACTAATATTCTTACCATAGCTACAGCTTTTCCTTCCCCAGGACATCATTATGTAATTATATTTGTCATAGTTCTCCAGAGAAATAGAACCAATAGGAGATTATATAACATAAATGTATGTAAATGCATAACTCACATTTTAATTTAAATTTTGTATTTAAAATTTCTGATGGCAGACTTTATATTAAAATATAAAATATGACTAAATCCATGAATTAATACTGATGCTAAAGAATCTAGTTATTCAACATTGGAACATACTAGTGAACCAATTCAGTTTTTTGAAAATTGGAATATGAAAGTAAATAATCAAGTTTCTCGAACAATTATATCATCATGTAGTAGATAAGGAATATTTATTATACTATTATTAATCTAGGTAATAAATTGAGAAGAAATAGTATGGCCATTTTGTAACCTCTAATGGGCTTAAAATTGATTCTCAACAATTACTAATATCACCAAAAGATAATTAAACATTATGTGCTTCCTGATTGAAGTAGCCTTGTGAAAAAAAATAGTATGACTCCATTTGATGAAGCCTATAAATATATCAGTTTAAAACAAGTATAGAAGAATTACTGGATCAATGAAACCACAGATGCAATCATCAAAATCCATACTGGGAAACTACAGGAAAAGTAACCTAATTCTTCCCCTAGGAAATTACATGACAAAAGAGAGAGAGTTGGACTAGGTGCTTATACCTCACATGATACTATGAGAGAATATTAACCAATCAAAATATGTGTAATATATTTATATCATAATTAAATCAGAGAAACTGATCAATTATGAGAATACTTGTGAGACAAAAGAAATTAGAGAATTGACTAGCTATTTTATAATAACTGTTATTATATTAGTTATGGTATTGGAAATTTAGATTATTTTTCACAAATGTGTTCTCAATGTTTAGAGATAGATCCTGAAATATTTACAAATGAAATGATATGATGTTGAGAATATTTTCAATATAATTAGGAGGGGGAATTGGTTGTGAGTCTAGACAGAATATGATTAGTTAAAATTTGACAATTATTAAAATTTCGTTTTGGCTACATATGTACACACGTACATACACACACAGAGGAAGGGAGAAAAAGCCTTTAAGGAAAACTCAAAATTTGTAAGTATTTGCTAAATATATCAAAATAAGCTAACTGCTACTTGGGTAGATTCTTAAAATACAACTTAACATAATGTAAAAAAGGAAAAAGAGGAATCAGAATATATTCCCATAAGAATATAAAGCAAAAAAGAATAATTTAGCATTTTTAACACTGGTGTTAAACTTAGTTAGTTTTGATTTTTTTAAAGTAAATATTCACGAGCATCATTAAATTGATACCTTAACTCATGTACTTATTGATAAGCTCTGATGTAATTATATGTTTTTGATAATGACAAAAGTATATATGTGGATTTAAAATCATAAAAAGTAGTAATATATTATATCTGACCTGTACTTCACAAGATTGATGCGAGAATAAAATTATTACAAAAAACAAAGTATTCTCTAGCACTTAGTAGGTACAAAATAGTTGACAGTGATTACTACTATTAATCTTGGCTTTGCCAATACAGTCAAAGAAGGGATAAAGAGAGAAATGTCTTTAGATAAAGTGCTTCTAGTAGAAGCTTGCACCTAATAGACACTCAAAAACCTTTGCTTGAAATACATTTATGAGGGAAATGATTCCTCCCAGTACTGTCCCACCCATATGTAGTCCTAAATTCTCTGCATATTTAAGGAAGGAAAACTGTGTTCACGTTTGAAAATAAAATGATTGTGCTTTGCGGCTCTGAAAACAGCCTATGACACAGTGAATTATTAAATTTGATGTCCCATATTCTATGCATTGAAACCGTCTAAACAAGCACTAAAACTGGTAGACTGAGCCTGAGAACCAGATTTCTTATTACCAAAACTAAACCTTTTACCAATATGAAGTTTATATATCAACTCAAAATTCAGGTAATATTACATAGTTTTAGCTGGTATTCAGTACTGTAATGCTCTGAAAGCCTTTTCTTTCTCCTTTTCTTCTCATTTACCAAAATTACATCAACAGAATCAGCCAGTGAGAGTACAAAAATTTTCTTGCAAGCAGAACACCCGTTAGGAGAAACAGTAATGGGAATCTTAGCTTGTGGGTTGTTTTAATCAAACATACTTGCATTTGAAGTTTTAAGAAAATATTTATGAACAATGAGGGTTTCAGTTTTCCAAGCTGTAGACTAGATTACTATACCATGCAGGAGAATAAGATATTAAGAATACAATTCCAATTACCCTAGTATTTGCAATAATTAATTGCTATATGGATGACTCTTATGGATAAAAAGCCTTATACTCTGTGTTTAACAATGGGTTTGCATATACTGAACTAATATTATTTGTATAGTATGTCCTTCCATGATATGGATCCATAGTCAATTGTATTTTATTAACTATTACTATTGGTTTTTTTTTAAACAAATTGCTAGTTAGCAGCTCTGTGTATCTCCTCTGGCGTTTAGTGGATTAACTATATATCTTACACGCATTTAAGTAAACATTTTAAATTACACTTTTCTATGCACCATCTACCAAAACTGAATCATGAAAAAATAGAAATGAATAGACATATAACTAGGAACAAAATTGAATCAGTATTAAAAATCTCCCAACAAAGGAAAAGCCTGGATGAGAGCTCTTCACTAGTCAATTCTACAAAATATTTAAAGAATTAACAATAATATTTCTCAATTTCTTGGAAAAATAGAGGAGGGAATATTTCCTAACACATTCTGTGAAGCCACCATTACCCTGATACTAAAGCCAGATAAAAATACTGCAAGAAATGAAAACTACAGACCAATAACCATTAGGAATATTGGTGCAAAATTCCTCAGTAAAATACCAGAAAAACAAAATCAGCAACATATTGAAAACATTATTCACCATGACCAAGTAAAATTTATTCCAGGAATGCAAAAATGGGTCAATATGTGAAAACTAAACAACAAAATTCCTTAATACAATGGAAAGAAAGAGAAATAAACAACATGATAATCTCAGCATGTGCAGGGAAACATTTGAAGAAATTCAATAGTCTTTCATGGTATAAACACTTAGTGAACTGAGAAGAAAACTTTCTTAACATTAAAAAAGGCCACATACTAAAAAACCACACCTAATGTCACAGTTTTCCTCTAAGATCAGGAGCAACATAAGGATGCTTACTATCACCACTTTTATTAAACATAGAATTGAAAATTCTAGCTAGAAATATCTAGCAAGAAAAATAAATATCCAATTTGGAAAGAAAGATGTAAAGTTATCTCTGCAGATGACATATGTAGAAAACCCTAAAAACATCACACATATCCCAGAACTTGGTAGAGCTAATAACCAATTTCATCAAAGTGGAAGGACACAAAATAAACACAAAATTAACTTAAATTCTGTGTCTTAACAATTAGAAACATGAAAAATAAATTAAGAAAATACAGTGCAATCCCTATAAAAATAACCAATGGCCTTTTTCACAGAAGTAGAGAAAATAATTCTATAATTTGCATGGAACCACAAGACTCCAAATACTCAAAGCAATCTTGAGAAAGAACAAAGTTGGAGGTATCACACTTCCTGATTTCAAATTATACTACAAAGGTATAGTAATCAAAATAGTATGGTACTTCTCCAAAAATATACACATAGATCAATGGTACAGAATAGAGACCCCAGATATAAACCCATACTTGTATAGTCAATTAATATATGAGGAAGGAAGCAAGAATATACAGTTGGGAAAAGACAGTCTCTTTAATAAATGGTTTGTGAAAGCTGGACAGTTTCACACACAAAAAGGAAACTGGATTACAGTGTTACACCATGCACAAAAACAAACTCAAAATGGATTAAAGACCTAAATAGAAGACCTGAAACCATAAAACTCCTAGAAGAAAACATTGGATGTAAAATCTCGAACATTGGCATTACTGTTTTTTCTGGACATGTTTTCCCAGGCAAGGGAAACAAATACAGAAGCAGTGAAAACTTATTTAAAGAATAAATTTAATCAAGGGTTTGAAAGACTCTACAAAAGATTATTACAAATATTTAAAAAGACCTACATACATGTAAATACAACCCATGTTCATGGATTAGGAGATATTATTAAGATAACAAAACTATATAAAGCTTTCCAATGATTCAATGCAATCTCTATCAAAATCACAGTGCATTCTTTGCAGAAATAGAAAAAAGAATCCTAAAATTCATATGGAATATTACAGCACCCTGAATAGCTAAAACAATTTTGAAAAATAAAAATGAAAAAGGAGATTTCACACTTATTTCAAAATCTACTACAAAGCTATAGTAATTAAAACTGTTTTACTCACTTAAGAATAGACACACAGAACAATGAAACAGAATAGAGAACCCAGAAATAAATCCTTGTATTCATGGTCAGTTTATTTTCTACAAGGATGATTTTCAATGGTAGAAAGAACTGTCTTTTCCAAACGTGGTATTGGGAAATCTGCAAAAGAATGAAGTGAAACATATGCCTTGCAACATATACAAAATTAACTCAAAATGGATCATACACCTAGATTTAAAAGGCTGAACTATAAAATTCTTAGAATAAAACATAGAGCTTCATAATATTGGATTTGTCAATGATTTTTTTTGACATGACACCAAGAAACACAGGCAATAAAAGAAAAAATAAATGGACTTCATCAGTATTTAAAATATTTTGTGCATCAACCATATCAACAGAATGAAAAGAAAAAGTCACAGAATAGGGAAAATATTTCAAAATAATTTATCTGATAAAGGATAAATATTCAGAATATATAAAAGAACACCTACAACTCAACAAAAACGAACTCAGTTCCAAAATAGGCAAAGGACTTGAATAGACTTTTCTTCAGAAATATATACAAATTGTCAATAAGCATATGTAAAGATACTAAATATCACTACCCATTAAGAAATTCAAATAAAAACCATGAGATTTATTTACACTCTTTGAGAAGGCTATTATCAGAAAAAGAAAAAAGACAAGTGTTGGTAAAGTGTGGAGAAATTGGAACACTGTGGATTGTTGGTGGGAATGTACAATGATACAGTCACTCTGAAAAACATTTTGGAAGTCCCTTAAAAGATAGCTATAGAATTGTGTGATCCTGCAATTCCACTTTTAGGTATATACCCAAAATAATTGAAAATATGTAATCAAATAGACACCTTTACACCAATATTCAAAGGATCAAAATGAAATAAGCCATACACAGAAGAAATATGATTCCCCTTATATATTTGAATAGTCAAATTCATAGACACAAGGTAAAATAGAGGTTAGTAGGGACAAAGGAGAGGGAAAATGTGGAGTTATTAATTAATGGGTACTGTTTGGGATGGTGAGAAAATTGTGGACATTGATAGTTGTGATGGTTGTACAGCAGTGTGACTGTACTTAAGACTCTGAATTACATTAAAACGGATAAAATGTTAAATTTTATGTTACATAGATTTGACCAGAATAAAAGTAAAAAAAAAAATTTCTAAAGTCACTAATTGTCCAGCTATGCTAATGAAAAATATCAAATAACTTGTTCACTCTTTCCACATGCTTAAATATCCATCCAATTACTGTTTTTGTTTTATCTTATTGTTTTGTTTTGATACTGGATTTTGTCCTCTGCCAGCAGATATATAAGCTGATCAATGCTTCAGATTTAATTTTTTTATAGACAGAATTAATTATGCTTTTGAAGATAACTTACACACATTGGAAATAAATCTGTTATAATTATCATTGAGTGATATTCCAAAATAACTAATTATATACGTATTATGTTGTAACATTTCTTTAATATGCTTATTTTTATGAGTGTTGTGATATGACTTTGACAAATACATTTGTTTTATAAAGATTATATTGTTATACATAAAATTAGTGAAATACAAACATTTAAACAATTTATTAAGTAGACTCTATAAATTAGTAAAACTATTTGTCAAGAGAAATGAAACAGGTAATATTAAAAATTCTGTAGAGCTTGTGATCTGAAGTTGTTTTCAATATTGGACAAGTTACTGATGATAACCAAGTTGTGATAAAATGTAGAATTGGAAATAATTTTCTGGATAGATGTTCAATGTATACAGCAATTAAGCAGGTGAATTGTCTTAGATCTTCCCAGTTAGAATGAAGGAGACTAAATACTAAAAATCTTATGAAAAACTATTTCAGAAAGTTGCAAATTAAATTAAATTGAGATTTGATTATAATTATTGCAAATGTGAAATATGAACCCCTCACACATAATCTTTGCTAAACAAAGTTTTCTACTGGGTACTAGATTAAAATTTGAACAAAAATAAACTTAACTTCTGTCTTCTACTCTGTCATGTAAAAAGCTTTAACTCGTCATTCCATTCTCACAAGAAAAATCAAACCAAAGTGAAAATTAGCAACTTAGATTCACCAGGTAACTGAGGTCACAAGGCAAACAGTTTGCAGGGAATCTGAAAGGATAAGTGAATCTTTGAAACTGGAGTTAGCAGAAGATAGCACTGGAGCTCACAACTGGCAGGAAAATTTAAAAGGTTATTGACTAATTGTTGGAGATTGAACATTGAGTAGTTTAAAAAATAAAAATTACTAGAGGTAAAGCCTTAGTGAGGACACCACACTTTAATGAATTTGCTTCCAAGAGTCCCACCAGGTTCTCAGGGTGAAAATCAGTGAAAATTCCCCTCATGTTTTTTTAGGGCTTCCAAGTTCAAAGATTAACATAAAACTGCAGATACAGGAAGCTCAGAAACATTAAACAGAATAAAGAGCAAATAGTCTATATGATACATATCATATTCACACTTCAGAAAATCAAAGACAAAGATAAAAAATTGAAAGAAGCCAGAGGGAAGTAAAAACCCATTTTACCTGTGGAGAAACACGGATAAGAATTACATCAGATTTTTCGTCAGAAACCATGTAAGAAGAGAGTGGAGTAAAATATTTAATGTGCCTAAAAATAAATAAATAGAATAGAATAATAACAGCAAAATTATCCTGAAATAGTGAAAGAGATAGTTTGTTTCTCAAAAAGTTAAGCATAATAAACACGATTCAGGAATTCTACTTCCAGGCATATACCCAAAAAAATTGAAAGCAAGGACTCAACACATACTTGTACAACAATGTTCATAGCAGCATTATCTGCAATAACCAAAAGATGGTAAAAAGCCCATCAATAGATGGATAGATAACCAAAATGTGGTATATACACACAATGAAATATCTAACTTCAAAAAGGAATGAAATTCTAATACATGGTACAACATGGATGAACTCTTAAACCATTATGCTAAATGAAATAGGCCAACCACAAAGGACAAATATTGTATGATTCCACTTATATGAGGTATCTAGAATAAGCAAATTCATAAAGATAAAGTAGAAGAGAGGTTACCAGGGAATGAGAATAAGGAGGAAAGGGGAGTCTTTTCTTAATGGGTAAAAAATTTCTATTTAGGATGAAAAATAGTTCTGGAAATAGTGGTGAGTTATATAACATTGTATGCATATTTCATAATGCCACTAAATTCCAAATATAAAGTGGTTATAATGGTATATTTTATGTTTTGAATATTTTACCATTATAAAGTTCTTCAGAGAGAAGAAAAGTTATATGGTACAGAAACTTAGAGCTACATAAAGAAAGAACTTTAGAAAGGAATAAGTTAAGATAAAATAAAACACTTTGTCTAATTCTTTATTGATCTAAGTAATAACTTCAAAATAATAATAGCAGCCATGTGCTGGGTGGTTAAAACATATATGTCAAATGATGACAACAATGTTATAATGAATGGAGGAAGAATTGAGAATACTTGGTCCTAAGTTTCTTTCATTTCCTTTGAAATGTGACAGTGTTATTTGAAAGTGGACTTATATTAGTACAACTGCATATTGCAAACTCTAAGGCAGTCATTAAAAAATTAAAATGAAAAACAACTATACTTGATATACTAAGAAGAAAAAATGGAATCACATAAAATGATAAAGTGAAACCAGAGAAGGCAAGAAAACAGTGGAAGACAAAAAGAAAGAAAGAAAGAAAGAAAGAACAAGGGCAGTGAATACAAAGCTATTACAGATATATAAATATTAATCCAACCTCATTAATATTCACTTTAAATGTGAATAGTCTAAGTGCATCAATTAAAGAGACTGAGAGATTGGATTAAAAACAAGATCCAATGAAATGTCAAAAAGGAACCCACTTTAAATAAAAAGACACAGATAGATTAAAAGTAATTGGATGGTGAAACATATTACATGATAACACTAATCAAAACAAAGATGGAGTAGTTATGTAAATTTGGAAAAAAATCAGGCTTCTCAGCAAGGAAAATTCTCAGGGATTAAAAAGTCATTACATGATACAGGGGTTAATTTTCCATGAAGACATAATAATCTTTAATGTGAATGTACATAATAAGAAAATGTTAAATGAGGTAAAAACTGATAGAACTGATAGATCTAGCAGTGGGATGCAATAAAAGTAATGCATACAGGAAAATTTATAGTATTGGAAGAATATATGAAAAATGCTAAATAAATAAAACCAATAATTTAACCTTTCACTGAGAGAAATAAAAAAGAAGAGTATTAAGTCCAGACTAAGCTGAAGAAGATCAAGTTAGGGCAGATACCAAGAAAAAAATTGAAAACAGTAAATCAGTAGAGAAAATCAACAAAACCAAAAGCTTGTTCTTTGAAAAGATCAAAACAACTGGTAAACTTCTATCTAGGCAGGCTAACCAAAATAAAGAGACAAGTTACATACTGGGAAAAAATATTGGCAAAATACATATCCAATTAAGGACTTATATAGGAAATATACAAAGAATTCTTAAAACTCAAGCAGTAAGAAAACAAGCACAATTTTTTCAATGGTCAATAAATGTAAATAATACTTCACCAAGAAAATATACAGCTGTAAAATTAGCATATGAAAAGATAATCAACATTGCATGTTATTAGTGACTTGCAAATGAAAACTTAAAGGAACCACTATGCACCTATCAGAGCAAATATCCAAAAAACTGACTACAATGAATGCTGAAGAGGATGGGGACCAGCAGGTGCTCTCATTCACTGCTGGTGGTAGTGCAAAGTGGTACAGCCACTTTGGAATATATTCTGGCAATTTCTTTACAAAGCTAAATATAAGCTCACAATATGATCCAGTAATCACACTCTTAAATATTTACCCAGATAAGTTAAAAACTATATCCAAACAAAAACCCACATACCTATGTATAGATCACCTTTTTTCAGTTGCCAAACATTGGAAGCAACCAAGATGTCCTTTTACAGGTGAGTGGAAAAACAAACAAAACCAACCAACAAACAAAAACTGTGGTGCATGTATACAATGGGATATATTGTTCAGCAGTAAAATGATATGACCTATGAAGTCATGATAATAAATGGAGGAAACTTGCATGCTTATTCCTATGTCAAAGAAGGTAGTCTAAAAAATCTACATACAGGGATTAAAGATGGTGGTGTGACAGGTGAGACAGAGGCTTCCTGCTAAAACCACATATAATAAGAAAATATAATTAATACAACTACTCCTGAAAGAGCAAAAGGAAAGAGGACTGCGCCAGACTGCATACACCTGGAGAAAAGAGCAGACCTCACAGAACAGGGTAATGTAGCAAGGCTATGGCCCAGCAGGACCCAAGACCTTCCCCCACCGGCAAGAGGAAGAGAGAGTTAGCAAGGAGGGATTGGAGGCCTGGTACGGCTGAATACT
>JAVSCE010011128.1:0-17832 GCA_032199065.1 Smutsia gigantea
CTGACTTGGCAGGATTCTTTCTAAAACTGCACAATGTAGAGAGGATATGGAAGTCCAAAAGTCAAGGCCTAGCTGAAAAAGTTCAGGGGAGCCTAAGTAGAGTGTGGTCAAGAAGAGGATCCTTACCAGCTTATAAATTATAAGATATTAGGATAATTAAGTGAGAGAAATATATTAAGTAGTTTTCTAACATATACTAAAGACTTATGATGAGCTTATATATATAATATTTTAGAGTAGACAAAACAAATGTTCAAAAAGCAATTATTAAACTATATCAGCATCCTTTATAGAAAATAATTGCTTGAGATGCCAATACTGAAAGGAATAAAGGTTTTAGGTTTTACTACATCTATCAAATTGTCACCAAGAGAAAGATGGCATGAGAAGACATTTTTAAAAAGCACCTGGTGCTGAGAATATAAAAGCATTTTTAAAGAAACTCATCAATATCTATATGTAGAATAATTGTGCCCTTTAAGGTAGCCATTCACTAATCCAACAATATCTAGTCTTAATTCCATAAGACACCTATGTAACATGCTATCCATTGCCTATCCAAACATCCATATGGCCATTTTTTTCTTCTATTCAAAGACATTCAGATTTCTACCCCCTTCACCAGGTTACTTTCTTTGGGAAGATGAAGCTGTAGCAACAGCCACAACTGATTACTCTTGAGGGGTCATATATGGCTCTTCTCTTTCACACCTGTGTCTTCAGTATGTTAGTGTTTTTGTTCAGGCTGCTATAACAGAATATCATAGACTTGGTGACTTATAAACAACAGAAATTTATTTTTCACAGTTCTGAGGGCTGAAGAGGTTATGACCTAATCACCTCCCAAAAGCCCCACCTCCTAATACCATTTCTTTGGGGATTAGGTTTCAATATATGAATTTTCAGGGGACACGTTGAGTCTATGAGAGTTAGTAAATCCTATTAACTCAACTTTCAAAATATATCCACTTCTTACCACTCCTACTGTCATCATCCTGGTCCAAAACATCATGGCTAATTGTAGTATCCTCCTAAATTCTTTTTTAAAGCTTAAATTAGATCTTCTTCTATTCAAAACACTAGAGTGTCATTCCAATTCATTAACTATAAGCCAGTCTTTACTATGACCTAAAACAGCATTTTTCAACCTTGGCACTATTGATGTTTGGGCCAGATAATTCTTTGTTGAGAGGGCAAGGAGGGTCCAGAGGTGAGGTCCCCTGTGCCTTGTAGGATATTTAGCAGCATCCCTGGCTTTCCCAGTACTACCTGCCCACCAAATTATGACAAAATCTCCAGACATTACCAAATTTTGTTAATTTTGTCAAAATGGCCCCTTGGTTGGGAATTACCTACAATGGTCTACATGTTCTGCATTTCCTATTACTAGGAGTATCCCCATTTCCTATTATTCCCTCCAACCACAGCAGCCTTCTTACTATTCTCAGGACCTCCTCCTGCCTGGATCACTCTTCAATTTGGTATCTGTATGGCCTACTCAATGACTTTCTCAGGTCTTAACTCAAAAGTCAACTCAATGAGGCCTTTCCTTACTAACCTATCTAAAATTTCAACCTACCCACAGTACTTCATAGCCCCTTTTCTTTTTTCCCTCCTAATACTTACTATTATACAGCAACATATTATACAGGTTACTTATTTATTATGAAAAGAGACAAATAGTCTTCCTCAGTAAATTGTGTGCTCCATGAGAGCAGACATTTTGACTGTTTTAGTCACTAATGTATTCCTGGCCCCTAGAAAGCATATGGAAAACATAACATTGTCTTGTTAAAGCATATTCATTTCTTGAGTAAATGAATTATGGTTGTCCTATTCCCATTTCCAGTGATTGGTTTAGATAGTAAGCATGTATGATGTTTAGGTAACAAGAGGTGAAGAAGAGTTTCCTGGACACTTCTATAAAGAGATGGTCTTTTCTAGTTAACATCCTGGATGTGATACCTACAATTTCTGCAGTCATTTTGTGACCATCAGAATAGGACAAAGTGTAAATCTAATTCACCAGAAATGGCAGGATATTCAACAAATGAGGTTAGCATACTCAGATATCCAAATAAACAAAAAGACAAAAGGGAGGGAGGACGGAAGGAAAGAAAGAAAAGAACCTCAATCCTTAACTCATACATCATATTAAAAACTAACTTGAAATTGATCCTAAATCTAAATATAAGAGGTAATACTATTAAAACATTTAGAAGAAAACCTACGAGAAAATCTTTATGATCTTGGATTTAGTAAATCTTTGTGACCATTGACTTTGTTTAATTAGAACGTACAAAAAAAGAAGAAATTGATAAATTAACTTCATCAAAATAAAAAATGTTTGTTTTTCAAAAGCACTGTTAAGACACCACATTATGGTAGTATGTGGAGTAACTGAGACTCATAGATTGCTCATAGGGATCCAAACTGGTACAGCCACTTTGGAAAACAGTTCATCAATTTCTTACAATGGTAAACATATAATTAGCATATGACCCAGCATTCATATTATAACTTGTAGGTATTTACCCAAGAGAAATGCAAGCATGTATCTACATAAATACTTGTATGTGAATGTTTATAGCAGTTTCATATAAATAGTCAAAAACTGGGAACAACCTCTAATTCCTATCAAGTAGTAAATAGATAAACAAATCATGGTATACAGTATATCTCCTAAACAGTGGAATATCACTCGGCAATAAAAAGAAACAAATATTGACACAACAACAATCTGGATGGATCTCAAAAGCATGGTGTTATGCGAAGGAAAGAAGACACAATGAGTACATACTATAATAATTTCATTGAAATTATGAGAGACTATGTTGGAATGGGACTGACCGAAAAGAACTAATGGAACTTTTTGGAATGATGGAAATGTTTAATATCTTGATTGTGGTAGTGATTACATGATTACACCTGTGTCAAAACTTATCTAATTATACACTTAAAGTTTATGGATTTTATTATATGCAAATTGTGTATCAATAAAACTGACTTGAAAGAAATGGTGGGAAGCACTTGAGTCTTTAAGACCATTATTGAACTACTCATTCAGCTAACCTTGAAGCCACCATACTTTCCATATTCATCCATGAGGTATTAAGTGTCCTTATTATTTAAGCCACATAGCATTGTTTCTTATAGCCAAAATTTTCCTAACAGATGAAATGAAGTTTCAAGTGCCAATGAATTTAAAATGTTAATAAATTTGTACTAAATAAAAATGGGAACAGAAGTGCAGGTAAACCTGTATTGAGGATAAGTGGGGTATTTTTAAGCGTTGGGATTTAATGTAGAATTTTACGATTCAGAACATATTGCTGTGTGTATGTTTCAGGATGAAAACTGACAGAATATAGAAATACACATTTTGGAAATAGTGAAAGAACTTCCTCTGAATGAACATGATGAGAAACAAGAAAAGAGAATCAAGACATGAAAGCACTGAAGTATGAGTCATCAGAAGGAAAAAAAATAGGTAAAACCAGGTTTTCAAACAACGCTGTTTTGAAAGATCTTACAAACTACAAATGATTCACCACAAACACACACAAAAAGGCTTTCTTGGCATTGTGCCAACATTGTAGGTATGGCATGGGTTTTGCTTTTTAAAGAACCAGGTGCTGTAAAATATTCTCATTGGTTCAAAGAAAAAGGAAAAACCTAGCCATTCAGTGAGCATACTTTACAAGGCCAAGATCATTTCAAATCAATTAAAGTGTTAAAGATGTTGCATAGACAAAACATTTAGAAAAATCCAATCTTTGTTATTTAATGTGAGAAAAGGATATCACTGGAAACGTTTTGCCTGCCAAAGAAGAGCTAGTTTTTGTTTTCTAAAAATCAGGAGGCAATTTGCACTCATAAACGCACAATCTCTGGAGAGCTGAGCAGTTACTGACATAGAAATTATTTAAATAACAGTATCTAGGTAAATGGAGTCTCAGATACACAAGATACACAATATCAGATCTATAAGCATACTAAATATCTATGTCCTTTTCATTCTTTACATATAAGACCATTAAAAAGTATGAACTAGTTCAAAAGACATAATTCTTGATTGTATAAATGAAAGACAAAGATACAAAAAATAAATAAAATGTCATCTGTCGGTATGTCAACAGTCTCCATAAAATCACTTCCAGAGATATTAATTAGTAGAGCACTGCTGCCAAGCAATTGGAAGTAAATATGTATCAAATTATCTCTCCAACAACAGAGTGTGGTAAAACCTAATCATGGCTAGCCAAAAGTGGTATTAGTCCTACCCTGTCCATTCTTCTCATCCAAGCATCATAAAAGATTAATTAATCATAAGAATGTATTCATACTTTACATCTTCTTTCTTCCCAACCAACATGGCTGCAGTAATAAAAAACAAGCTGGAAAAACAGGGAACAAAATAGCAGTAGACTCATAGACACCAAGAAGGGACTAGTGGTTACCAAGGGGTAGGGTTTGGGTTGGAGGGGAAGGTGAAGGGGATTAAGGGGAACAATAATTCTCAATCACAATATAAGTTGGTCACAGAGACAGTAAAACAGTATGGAGAATACAGTTAATGATTCTGTAACATCTTACTACGTTGATAGTAACTGCACTAGAGGGGGTAAGGATTTAATAATATGGGTGATTGTTAAACTGTGTGGATATTTGAAACCAACATAAAATTGTAAATTGGAGGGGGGCTCAAGATGGCAGCCTGAGCAGGGTGGCGGAAATCTCCTCCCAAAACCATACGTATTTTTGAAAATACAACAAAAACAACTATTCCTAAAAGAGAGACCAGAAGATACAGTACAACAGCCAGGCTACATCTACATCTGTGAGAACTCAGCATCTCATGAAGGGGGTAAGATACAAAGCTGTGACCGGATGGTACCTGAGCACTCCCCCCACCTCAGCAAAGAATCAGAGTGGGGAGGGAGTGGAAGCACAGGACTGCTAAATAACCAGCCCTGGTGATCTGCACCGGGAACACAGACACACATCGCATGGTGTACTGGATATTACAGAAACAGAAGGGCAGGATCCAAGACAGAAACTGCGAGCGGGTCCCCACAGCCAGCTCCCCTGGGACAAAAGAAAAGAGGGTGCTTTTTAAACATCTTAAGGGACAAGGGCCCAACAGCTGAACAAAATCGTCCCAGCACAATCAGCCCAGGTGGCTGGGAATCTTGAGGAACTGCGGGCCCCCTAACCACCCCCCCCGGGTAAAGCAGCCCTGAAGCCCCTCATGGCGATAAGCAGCCTGACATTCGTTCCCCTGGGCTGGTGCTGCAAACGGACCAGCTGACTCGCCACAACTACGGAGCAGCCAGAGAGCAGCCCTGCCCACAGCAACCACACAGAGTCTCCTCCAAGTGTGCAGCTAACCAGGACGGGCAGTGGAAGCCGGAGCAAGGTCCAGAAGGCAGGAAGGGGTGCCATCCTCAGAGTAGAACACACCCAGCATGGCTGAGATGCCCCCACCGTGCTCTAGGCTAGACTGAGGGTGGCCCAGCTCAGCAGCTCAGGGGATTATCCCAGAGATTGCTTCCCAGTATGCGGGTAACCAGCACAGACAGTGGAGAAGGGAAAGGCAAACTACAAGCAGGAAGGGACTTTGTTCTCCCAGCTGAAACACATACCACCTGCCTGCGACCACTTCTATCACCATGAAAAGGCAGAAGAATCTGGTCCACTCAAAAATCACTCAGACAACCCCAGAGAGAGGTCCTGGTGAGGTACATATAACCAGTCTTTCTGAAAAAGAATTCAAAATAAAAGTCATAACTATGCTGATGGACTTACAGAGAAATATGCAAGAGCTAAGGGATGAAGAAGTCCAGAGGGAGATAACAGAAATGAAACAATTGATAGACGGGCTTAAGAGCAGACTGGACAAGGTGCAAGAGACTGTTAATGGAATAGAAATCAGAGAACAGGAATACGGAGAAGCTGAGGCAGAAATAGATAAAAGGATATCTAGGAATGAAAGAATACTAACAGAACTGTGTGACCAATCCAAACTGAACAATATTTGCATTATAGGGGTACCAGAAGAAAAAGAGAGAGAAAAAGGGATAGAAAGTGTCTTTGAAGAAATAATCGCCAAAAACTTCCCCAAGCTGGGGAAGGAAATAGTCTCTCAGACCATGGAAGCCCACAGATCTACCAACACAAAGAAGGTTGGACGACACCAAGACATACAATAATTAAAATGGCAAAGATCAATGACAAGGACAGAGTATTAAAGGCTGGCAGAGAGAGAAAAAAGATCACATACAAAGGAAAACCCATCCAGCTATCATCAGACTTCTCAACAGAAACCTTACCGGCCAGAAGAGAATGGCATGATATAGTTAATGCAATGAAACAGAAGGGCCTTGAACCAAGAATACTGTATCCAGCACGATTATCATTTAAATTTGAAGGAGGGATTAAACAATTCCCAGACAAGCAAAAGTTGAGGGAATTTCCCTTCCACAAACCAACTCTGCAGTATACTTTAAAGGGACTGCTCTAGATGAAGGCACTCCTAAGGCTAAATGGATATCACCAGAGAAAATAAAATCACAGCAAAGAAAGCAGACCATCCAAATACGAACTAAAGGCAAAAAATAAAATCAACTATCCACAAAAACAGTCAAAGGAAATACAAAAGAGTACAGAATAAAACACCTAACATATAAAGAATGGAGGAGAAAGAATAAGAAGGGAGAGAAATAGAGAATCATCAGACGGTGTTTATAATAGCTTAACAAGAGAGTTAAGTTAGACTGTTAGATAGTAAAGAAGCTACCCTTGAACCTTTGGTAACCACAAATCCAAAGCCTGCAATGGCAATGAGTACACATCTATCAATAATCACCCTAAATGTAAATGGACTGAATGCACCAATCAAAGACACCCAATAATAGAATGGATAAAAAAGCAAGACCCATCTATATGTTGCTTACAAGAGACTCACCTCAAATGCAAAGATACACACAGACTAAAAGTGGAGGGCTGGAAAAAGATATTTCATGCAAACAACAGGGAGAAAAAAACAGGTATTGCAGTACTTGTATCACACAAAATAGACTTCAAAAGAAAGAAAGTAACAGGAGATAAAGAAGGACATTACATAATGATAAAGGGGTCAGTCCAACAAGAAGATATAACCATTATAAATATATATGCACCCAACACAGGAGCACCGACATATGTGAAACAAATACTAACAGAATTAAAGGAGGAAATAGACAGCAATGCATTCATTTTAGGAGACTTCAATACACCACTCACTCCAAAGGACAGATCAACGAGACAGAAGATAAGTAAGGACACAGAGGCACTGAACAACATACTAGAACAGATGTACCTAACAGACATCTACAGAACTCTATGCCCCAAAACAGCAGGATACACATTCTTCTCAAGTGCACATGGAACATTTTCCAGAATAGACCACGTAGTAGGCCACAAAAAGAACCTCAATAAATTCAAAAAGATTGAAATTCAACCAACCAACTTCTCAGATCACAAAGCTATAAAACTAGAAATAAATTGTACAAAGAAAACAAAAAGGCTCACAAACACATGGTGGCTTAACAACATGCTCCTAAATAATCAATGGATCAACGACCAAATTAAAACAGAGATCAAGCAATATATGGAGACAAATGAGAACAGCACAAAGCCTCATCTTCTGGGGAATGCAGCAAAGGCAGTTCTAAGAGGAAAGTATATTGCAATCCAGGCTTATTTAAAGAAGGAAGAACAATCCCAAATGAATAGTCTAAATTCACAATTATTGAAATTGGAAAACAAAGAATAAATGAAGACCAAAGTCAGCAGAAGGAGGAATATAATAAAGATCAGAGAAGAAAAAAATAAAATTGTGAAGAATACAACAATAGAAAAAAAATCAATGAAACCAAGAGCTGGTTCTTTGAAAAAATAAACAAAATAGATAAACCCCTAGCCAGACTTATTAAGAGAAAAAGAGAATCTACACACATAAACAGAATCAGAAAAGATAAAGGAAAAATCACAACGGACCCCACAGAAATACAAAGAATTATTAGAGAATACTATGAAAATCTATATGCTAACAAGCTGGAAAACCTAGAAGAAATGGAGAACTTCTTGGAACAATACAACCTTCCAAGACTGACCAAGGAAGAAACAGAAATTCTAAACAGACCAATGAACAGCAACGAAATTGAATCTATAATCAAAAAACTACCCAAGAACAAAACCCCTGGGCCAGATGGATTCACTGCTAAATTTTATCAGACATATAGAGAAGACATAATACCCATTCTCCTTAAAGTTTTCCAAAAAATAGAAGAGGAGGTAATACCTCCAAACTCATTCAACGAAGCCAGCATCACTCTAATACCAAAACCAGGCAAAGGCCCCACCAAAAAAGAAAATTACAGATGAATATCCCTGATGAACATAGATGCAAAAATACTCAACAAAATATTAGCAAACAGAATTGAAAAATACATCAAGAGGATCATATACCATGATCAAGTGGGATTCATCTCAGGGATGTAAGGATGGTAAAACATTCGAAAATCCATCAACATCATCCACCACATCAAAAAAAGAAGGAAAAAAATCACATGATCATCCCCATAGATGCTGAAAAAGCATTTGACAAAATTCAACATACATTCATGATAAAAACTCTTAACAAAATGGGTATAGACGGCAAGTACCTTACATAATAAAGGCCAAATATGACAAACCCACAGCCAACATCATACTTAACAGCGAGAAGCTGAAAGCTTTTCACCTAAGATTGGGAACAAGACAGGGATGCCCACTCTCCCCACTGTTATTCAACATAGTACTGGAGGTCCTAGCCATGGCAATCAGACAACACAAAGAAATACAAGGCATCCAGATTGTTATAAAGGAGTCAAACTGTCACTGATAACATGGTATTGTACATAAAAAACCCTAAAGACTCCACTCCAAAACTACTAGAACTCATATCTGAATTCACCAAAGTTGCAGGATACAAAATTAATACGCAGAAATCGGTTGCTTTCCTATACACTAACGATGAGCTAACAGAGAAATCAGGAAAACAACTCCGTTCACAATTGCATCAAAAATAATAAAATACCTAGGAATAAACCTAAACAAGGAAGTGAAAGACCTATACCCTGAAAACTACAAGACACTCCTAAGAGAAATTAAAGAGGACAGTAACAAATGGAAATTCATCCCATGCTCTTGGCTAGGAAGAATAAATATTGACAAAATGGCTATCCTACCTGAAGTAATCTACAGATTCAATGCAATCCCTATTAAAATACCAACAACATTCTTCAACAAACTGGAACAAATAGTTCTAAAATTCATATGGAACCATAAAAGACCCTGAATAGCCAAAGCAATCCTCAGAAGGAAGAATAAAGCAGGAGGGATCTCGATTCCCAACTTCAAGGTCTACTACAAAGCCACAGTAATCAAGACAATTTCGTACTGGCACAAGAACAGACCCACAGAACAATGGAACAGAATAGAGAGTCCAGATATTAACCCAAACATATACAGTCAATTAATATGCGATAGAGGAGCCATGGATATACAGTGGGGAAATGACAGCCTCTTCAACAGCTGGTGTTGGCAAAACTGGACAGCTACATGTAAGAGAATGAAACTGGTTCATTGTCTAACCCCATACACAAAAAATTCAAAATGGATCAAAGACCTGAATATAAGTCATGAAACCATAAAACTTTTAGAAAAAAACATAGGCAAAAATCTCCTGGACATAAACATGAGCAACTTCTTCATGAACATATCTCCCTGGGCAAGGGAAACAAAAGCAAAAATGAACAAGTGGGACTATATCAAGCTGAAAAGCTTCTATATGGCAAAGGACACCATCAGTAGAACAAAAAGACATCCTACAGTATGGGAGAATATATTCATAAATGACATATCCGACGAGGGGTTGACAGCCAAAATATATAAAGAGCTCACGTACCTCAACAAACAAAAAGCAAATAATCCAATTAAAAAATAGGCCAAGGATCTGGACACTTCTCCAAAGAAGAAATTTAGATGGCCAACAGGTACATGAAAAGATGCTCCACATCGCTAATCATCAGAGATATGCAAATTAAAACCACAGTGATATATCACCTCACACCAGTAAGGATGGCCAACATCCAAAACACAAACAACAACAAATGTTGGTGAGGATGTGGAGAAAGGGGAACCCTCCTATACTGCTGGTGGCAATGCAAATTAGTTCAACCATTGTGGAAAGCAGTATGGAGGTTCCTCAAAAAACTCAAAATAGAAATACCATTTGACCCAGGAATTCCACTCCTAGGAATTTACCCTAAGAACGCAGCAGCCCAGTTTGAAAAAGATATATGCACCCCTATGTTTATCACAGCACTACTTACAATAGCCAAGAAATGGAAGCAACCTAAGTGTCCATCAGTAGATGAATGGATAAAGAAGAGGTGGTACATATACACAATGGAATATTATTCAGTCATAAGAAGAAAACAAATCCTACCATTTGCAACAACATGGATGGAGCTAGAGGGTATTATGCTCAGTGAAATACGCCAGGCGGAAAAAGACAAGTATCAAATGATTTCACTCATATCTAGAGTATAAGAACAAAGGAGAAAACTGAAGGAACAAAACAGCCACAGACTCACAGAACCCAAGAATGGACTAACAGTTACCAAAGGGAAAGGGACTAGGAGGATGGGTAGGAAGGGAGGGACAAGGGGGGAAATGGGGCATTACGATTAGCAGACATAATGTAGGAAGGGGGAACAGGGAGGGCTGTACAACACAGAGAAGACAAGTAGTGATTCTACAGCATCTCACTACTCTGATGGACAGTGACTGTAATGGGGTATGTGGTGGGGACTTGATGATGGGGCTGTCTAGTAACAATAATGTTGCACATGTAATTGTAGATTAATAATACCAAAATAAAAATTAAAAAACATTGTATATCAACAATACTTAAAAAAAAACGAGCTGGAAAATGAGGAAGGGGAACTGGCTGAATGACTTTCAGGAAGAAATGGAGCTGTGCTTTCAGGAAGAATGGAGTCGATGTATTCAGAAAATATGTGAACACTTTTCCCATGTGATATAAACCATACTTTTATACTTTCCTTTCATGCATTTGCAGCACACCCTCTTTCAGTTTTTATCTTAGACCCTATAGGCCTTGAGCTAATTTCTGAGATAAAATTATGGAGGATCTTAACAAGCTTGATTGGAAGTTTGGGTTTGACATAGAGCTGTGCTTTCCAGTGCAGTAGCCACAAATCACTTATGTCCATTTATATTTCAATTAATTGAAATCAAGCACAAATAAAAATCCAGTACCTCAGTTTCATGAGTCATGTTTCATTTCCCCAATAGCGACAGATAGCTAGTGGCTACCTATTGGGCAGATCAAATTACAGAATATTTCCATCATTATCAAAAGTTCTACTGGATAGCACTACTACAGACAGTGGAGAATCACTGGAAACCTGAGCAGGAGGCTAACACTAAATGCTCCTGTGTGATAGCCACACAGAATATAGTGGTATATGTGTGAAAGGTCTGTTTTTCAGACCTAATGTTATAATTTCTCATTGTCTCATCACATTTGTTTTTTTCTTTAAAGTCCAAAGGGAATATAATTAGGTACCCAGTAGAATACAAGTATAGTTTAAAGGGATATATATTCTCTTTTTCAATATATAGGGCCAAAAATAGTATTATTATATTAAATATACTCCCTTTTCTTGGTGGAAAGTGAAATATGATGTTGCTTATATTCTACTTTCTTCTTATGAACTATATTATGTGATAAACATCATATAATTAGGACCACTTTAGGAAGCAATTGGATAAAAATTAATACTGTATTGGTCTCAGTTCTGGAAAGACCACACTTCATTTAGTTGTTTCAGACTTACAGGAGAAATATTAGTCCTATTGAAGAGTGTTTAAGAACATACTAATAAGCCACTCTTACAGTCATTCTAATGGGTAACAGCCATAACTAGTGTTGGAAGTTCCTTTTTTCAAGATTATTATCCAATGATACAGTTCAAAAAGAACAGCTCTATTTTGAGGATAGTGTTTTTTACATGGTAATCTCATTTTATATCTGAATGTTATCCACGCCTTAGTGTTTCATATTTTCACATTTATATAGTTGGGTTTCCTCTGATGCCACTTGAGTTCATTTATAAAAAGGAAGAATTCTAGCACTCTTTCATACCTCATGGAGCTTTTTCTGCACTCTTTTTCCAAGTTATGGAGAAGACTACAAAAATCCCATTCCATAGAAGTGAAATTAGTAATGCTGAATTGATTTGATAGGGGTGATGAACATTCAAATGCCAATATATTGGAGTAAATCAACAGTGTGAAGTATTCATAAGAGTACTCATTCATTTCACAAGACTATTCCAATCAACTATGAAGTACAAATGTTACTGGAGTCATGAAATCTTCCTCTGAAGTTCTCTGGACAACCTATTACAGGATATTTCATGCTGTACAGAAACTCCTGAGTTTTAATATACATAGTAATTTCCTGGAGTACAGTTCCTACCCATAACAAAAAGAAACTGAAAAAGAGACAACAGAAAAGATAAGTGAGTAGGGAGACCATAGTTTGGTGAATAAATCATTAGAAGCTTCTGGGCAAGATAATGACAAGAGCAGACATTTATCTCCCTCTCCCAAATTCCAGTATAATACTTTTAAAGGGGAAAGACAAAATAAAAATCCTACATTAGCACCAGAATGTAAAGAGGGATGCTGGTCATATGCAAGAAATTTTGAGGCATTTCTGTTGGTACAGATAAAATATTATTAAAGGACAGCATGAAGTACCAGTGGCAAACATCCTCTTTTAAAAAAGCAGTGAATCCATAATGCAATAAATAAAACACTGACCAATTAATACCAACACTTTCTGTATTTGAAGGTATTAGAGTTAAAATTCAGGCATTGTATCACCAGGAGCATAACCTCACCTATATAGACCAAAATATTTGGACAATATAATTTGCACTGCAAGGCATAATGGAGCAGCTTGCTTCCTGTGATATGCCACTAAACATTTAGAATAGTGCCTAGTGTATGGTTTCTCAAAATATTTTGAATGAATAAGTGATGTTAAAAAAAAATACCCTGCAACCTGGTGTCAGCCTTCTTTTAGCACTGACTTGGGAAATGAAAAACAAAGTCATATTTATGCTCTAAGGCTAAGACAAATTAATGGAATAGAACACAGGGTGAAATGAAATGGCCAGAAATCACCATAGAAAAGCCATGAACAGCAATTCAGATTCATTTACTTCCTCAAATGTTACTTGAGCTTGGCTCTGGAGATAGTTATAGTCTTTGCCTTCTTAAAACTTACATCCTTTTGGTGGGAACAAGTATTAAATAACCACTGAGAAAACTTACAGGATTCTATCAGAAGCTGTAACAGGAGGAGCTAATTTCAATTGGCTGGCAAGATCACTAGAAAGCTCTGAGGGAGTGACACTTAAAACAAAACCTGAGGGAGTAAGAGGTGTTAGTAAGCAGAAAGGGGGATGGAAGAACATTTCATGGAGGAAAGGATAGTTGCCAAGGCCTGAGGTGGGAAGGAACTTAATGTGTTTAAGGCCCTGACAGGACAACAATGAGAGACAGCACCCATGATCCCAGAGAGATAGGCAAAGGACACATAGTGCTAAAGTTTGTGTTTAAACATTTTTGTCTTTTACCTAAGTGAAAAGCTGCTGAAGGATTTAAACAGGGGAATGATGTGATACTTTCTACATTTTAAGATCACTCTAATTACCAGAGAATTATTCTCTAAGTGATTGATATTAAAAATGGCAAGTGGTTATTAAAATTTGCAAGCACTTACCTGGAACCCTCAGAAATTATTTGAGAAACAACTCTATTATCTGTATTCACATTGGATGCAAGTTTGACTCACTTTATTTCTATAGTAGAGGAAGGTGTTTCAGAAAGCTTAAGAACTGGGAAGACTTCAGAGTTACACTTTATATTGTAACTTTTTCCAATCTATCTCTTGATTCAGACAAGAGAGATAATAGTAGGAGATCATATTAAGCTAATAGAAACCATATCCATTTTTCTATTTGGTCATAAAACAAGACTAGAAAATAATTGGTAGCCCTCTATGGATGACCAAATCAGAAAAATTATCATACTTAAGAGAAGATACTATAATTTTTATTACATTCCTTTAAAAAATCCAAACTATCTTCTTTTAAAAATAATATTACTACAATAGCCAGAAAATCTTTCTAAAAACTTTTTGATTCATATGTATTAGAAAATTAGAGATTTTTACTATGAAACTGAAGATTACCACAAAAATGTGATGTAAACAATACATATTCAGTCTCTTACAGAGCTAGATCTGGAAATCCTAAAATCAAGATGTCTCTGTTCCTTCTAGAGGCTCTAGGGGAGAACCCATTTCCTTGACTTTTCTAGCTTCTACAGGCTTCCTGTATTCCTTGGCTTGTGGCCCCTGGTTCCATCTTCAAAGACAGCAATATAGCATCTTGCACTATTTCTCTCTGACTCTGACCCTCTTGATCCCTTTTAGAAGGACCTTTGTGATTACATTGAGCTCCCCCAAATAATCCAGGATGACCTCTCATCTCAAGAACCTTCATATAATCACATGTGCAAAGTACCTTTTGCCTTGTAAGCTAACATAGTCACAATTGCCAGAGATTAGAACATGGAAATCTTTGGGCCAACGGTGAGGGCATGGGTGGAGGGTGGGAGTTATATTCTGACTACTACAAAGTATTCTAAAAAAAAAAATCTCTTACAACAAAAAGAAAGAGATAACATAATTTAAAATTATAAACCAAAGATGAAAGTAACCTGGTTTGTTATAGCTGAAGAAGCAAATTTAGTAGATTTAAAAAAAAACAAACTATATGTAAAAGATAAACTTACAAAATTCTTTTAGAATTCCAAAGAAATGATAGGTAATAAATATTTCAAAGATGAGGAAAACATCCATAGAAATATCAGGGCAAAAAAATCTACTTACCTGCAAAATTAAGAGTGCCTCAAATATTCTTTATGTCACTAAATAAAAGAAGGAAATGTGTGTCAACCACAGAGTTGTAAATAAAATGACTGACTTTATGCTAAACATACCAAGTCATCTTTATTCATGAAGACAGAAATTGTGATAATTTCAAATACTTAAAAGAACATATTCCAAGAAGACTTCCTGAGTAAAGTAACTTAAAAAATCTGGAGGAGAACAATACTAAAAATGAGTTAAAATTAAGGGCAGAGTTTACTTTCTGTCTGTTCATAACCACACCACCTCCTATGGGAAGGAATTTCACTTGCAGGACACTTTAAAAGGAAAATTTCTCTGTAGAATTGAGAAAAAATACAGAGTTCCTGGAATTTTCTAAGAGTAAAAGAGGAGGAGGCAAGACAGAAAGTGGCAGAGAGCAACCAGAGAGATGGTATGAAGCTGGTTGCTGGGTGGGAAGAGGTAATTGTGCAGACATTGGCTATAGGATGGGCAAAGGACCATTCAAGAATAATAATGTCTACCATTTCACTCAAAGTTGCTTGGGTTGTTAGGATTTCAACTCCCTCTCTACCTTCCTTCCATTTTTTTCAGTTTGTATGAATGAGTGTGTAAACTGAGGAGTTCATGTTCCATATCTTTGGCTGATACGACAAATCAGAGCTGGCACATGAAGCAGCAGCAATACAGAGGTAACAGTGAAAACACAGCACAACATGCCTCTGGAGAAAATCCATAGAAATTTTAGAAATGGCCTTGAATTCATTTTATCTAGATCTTGAAAGACTGGGAAGTACCTGGCTATCATCTAGATTTTACATAAATTATGGAAATTATAACTGGAAGATACTGATGGCAAGCATTAATGACCTGAAGTCTAAATAATTATTTTAAATAACATTTCCAAATGTATTTAAGTTTTCTTTATTTGATCTCTCAACTTAAGTGATTTTTTTTCTCCACTTCTACTGAAGTCAGTTAACTGAAGTCACTTGCTGAATAAAGAGAAGAAATGGCATTTATACTCTTGATCTCATTACTAAAAAGAAAAAAAAGACATCACTTGCGATCTCTGTTCTCCTCCTTGGACTTCCATGACACCACACATCCCTGGAGCTACAGGCCCACTGGCTGTTTGATCTAAATCTCCTTTGTTTAATCAGTCTCTGCTCAGTCTCTGTGCAGGGTGCAAACACCAACTGTCTTTCATCCCATCTAGTTTCAAGGCTTTAAATGCAATATATGTGATGTGACAAACACTCCAAACTTAGTAGCATAAAACAACAGCTAGATTATTATGCTCACATATTCTATGCATCAGGAGATTTATAAAGGCTTAGGGAGGATGGCTCACCCCTGCTGGGATAACTTGCAGACTAGAGGTGACACACAGCCTGAGGGCTAGAATCTTCTGAAGGTTTGATCACTCATATAATTGGACTAGGAGACCTGACAATAATTCTAAAGATCAAGTAATATTCAGAAAGGGCAAACAACAATGATAAATGCTATGTGGGATGTTTCCTTTAGAACTTCGGAAAGCATTATTAGGAGCCAGATAGAGAAATGCCATCTTCATCCAGATATTCAAGGAAAAGTCAGATGACTGTAAAAAAGTAATGGTCAACAAAGATAACTGTAGATGAGGAACTCAAAAGAGCCCAGAAACAAAGTGGCCATTCTGATACAAGATCAAAAACAAAAATTCCTAAGAACCTCAAAATATGACAAGGGAGGCAGCCTATGTCTGTCTCAGCCTTACATTCTGAATAATTTAATCTGGTTATGAGAAAAGATGGTGCCAAAGAAAATAGAGCAAGATTTTAAAAGCTATGCCAGCCAAACTTAGTTTGGGTCAAGTCTATAGTTGGTCAATATAGAATCACTTAACTTTCCCCTTAAATGTTCGTAAAATTTCCTTTTAGAAAAGTCAGTTTCTCCTTGAATTGCTGCAAAACAAAATGGTCCCACCTAAGTAAGATTAGAGAAGAAAACCAGAGACCCCCTCAGAGTTTAAGTCCAACGGTGCTTGTGAGGAAACTGGTCAAAGACGGAGAAGAATGGTCGAAGTAGGTCAGATAGATAAAGATATTGAATGTGGAAGAAAATGGTGATGCAAAATTATGTTGATCACTTCATAACTGAAAGTTTATCTTTTATTTTTTCCCTCTATTTGGCTTATAATATCAATAGAAAATAGCTAATCAGTTTCCATAGAGCTCTTTATGTTTTTAAGGAAATTTATTGAGTAGACTTCTCAGCTGGCTTTTTTGGAATTAATGGATGATACACTGCAATTAGATCTCTCATCTTCCAGAAGGTCTACAGGTATTTTTCGGGAGAGATCAAATTACCAAGTGTTGTAATGTAACTGTCAAGAGTTTCAAAAACACAGAAACAATTCTATTGGACTACACTAAAAGAAGCTGCTTCCCTTTTTTAATATTCTTAACCCTTGATATAGAGTGATACTAAATAGGAAATATGGACAATACCAGGAAAGGTTATTACCTGTCATTCTTAAGTGTCACCTCTTTCTGGGAGTCCTGGAGTACACAGTAGTAAATCATAACCAATAGAAGTCAAAGATAAAATAACGTCCCCTGTACTGAGTCCTACAAATAGCTGGTGAGTCCAGGTGCAGTATTCAGACATTTTCCATAGAGATTAAAGACCTAAATTATGGGATAGTTTAGCTCTATTTAGTAACAAATAGGTACAGTCATCCTTAGTAGGTAGTTCATATGTAC
>JAVSCE010011129.1:0-50816 GCA_032199065.1 Smutsia gigantea
AGAGGATCTTAGATTAATTATTTGAACAGGCATGTTACTTTACCTACCTCTAAAAAAGGAAATGGTTGAGGTAATTCCTGGTAACCTTTTATTTCTGTCACCTGTCAGTATGTGTTCTCCCCTGCTTAGGCTGTTACTTTACTATTTCTCTGAACAAGGAAGGGATCATCGATGCTTCAAAATGAGGGGTTGGATTAGCTCTCTGTTCCTAGTTTCCTATAGTCCTATGACTCATGCTCTGATTCTATGCTCTCTCAAAGCCCAATGATCTTTTTTCTTATCCCCCATAGTAGATATATAATATAGCATGGCAATTAAGAGCAAAAGGTTCAAATAGCAGTTTGGCCACTTATGACAATGGTCAAGGGACTGGGGTCATGAGCCTGTTTCTTCTTCAGAGGAACTTCCACCTCCAAGGGTGGCTGTTAGGGTTGACCAGGATGACATATGCAAAGCACTTAGCAGCACTGTGCTTGCCATAACAAATACCTGCTGCTGTTATTATTACCTGTTGACCTTCAATAGCAGTAACAATAAAACCTTTGGTAGAAACTCTCAAGCTCAGTCTATACTTTATCTAGGAATGAGTCTGCCAGAATACCATTTGAGCCCAGGATAAAGGGCAAATGGCCAAACTCATTTCAGTGACAAACAGATCTTGTATAAAGCTACACTTTGGCTGAAAGGGGTATGTGTTGCCAAGAGTCGGTCAAAGGAAAGTATTAGTAGATCTGGGGCTCCTTCCAAGGTTGGAGTGTGGTTTAATTTCATAAGGAAGGAGGGCCCCAGGCAAAACTGCAGCCCTTAGCAAGCCTGAAGGTCATTATCACAAAGGAGGCCTGATGCCAGAGGAACAAAAGCAAAAGCTGCTCAATTACTATTGAAGAGCCAAAGGGAGAAAAAAGCCTGTAAGATAACCAATCCAATATCCAGCTTTGAAAAATTGTCCACACATAACTCTACCCCAGTTAGAAGACAGTGAGATCAATTGTCCCTTTCAATGGGCAGCACTCCTTTGCCTTCCAGGAGAAATATCCTAAAATGTATTTTTCTCTCCAGCACAAACATGAAGTGAAAAGAGGGAAAGGTGCATACATCCTTCAGCTGATGCAAGCACATTTTGACATTCACCCTGCCAAGATAAATCACTATCCATCTGAAACCCACAAAAATGGATTAACTATCTCATGCGTTATGACTATGAAAACCCACATCTGCTAACCACATTCGTAATGAGAAACAGGTGGTGACAGTTTTGTACCTCTGTGACTTTCTTTTTAGGAAAATATTAGCAAGGACATACTAAGCAGAAGCTTAGTTTCACTGAATCCACTTAGTTATGGAAAATCACCAATGTTTTTTATTGACAGTCATGGAAATAACATAATTTGCCGTAAAATTCAAATAAGGTCCCAGGATAATATCCCTTCCCCCAATACCAGTTCTAACAGAATTTCCAGTTCCTCACAGTAAGACTTGCAATCTTCTAATTGGTTTCAACTCTCATTTTCCATATACCATTGAACACTACATCACATTTATTAACGTACATGGTATTCTTAGGCCATCCTACAGCTTTAATTCCCTCCTGAGTCAGCTAATGCAATAACCAATTGGATTTGGGCATCAGTTGCATGCTTGTGGAAAATCCTCAAATTCACGAGTGCTAAATTCAGCATTCAAACATAGGTGCTCACAAAGCGCAAACCACCCTTCCATAGACTCTTTTATGGGCTGACTTGTGTCCCCTAAAAATTCATAGGCTGAAGTCCTAACCCACAGTATCTCAGAATTTGACTATATATTTGAAGATACAGTCTTTAAAGAGGTAATTAAGTTAAAATGAGGTCTTGAGGGTGGGCCCTGATCCAATATGACTGTTGTCCTTATAAGAAGAGGAGATTAGGACAAAGATACACACGTAAGGAAGTCCAAGTAAAGACAACAAAACATGGCCATCTACAAGTCAAGGAGAGAGGCCTCAGGAGAAATCAATGCTGCTAATACCCGAACCTCAGACTTGTAGCCTCCAGAGTTGAGAAAATAAATTTCTGTTGTTTAAGCCACCCAGTCAGTCTGTGATACCGTTACCGCAGGCCTAATGCAATAACAGACCCCCATGCCAAGAACCTATACCATGGCCTGTTTTTCTGCCTACCTAACTTCCAGTCTCTTCTGTCCCTTAATTACACAAATGGGCATTTTTACTGAAATATTCCTTTGAATCTGAGTAGTTCACAACTGTTTTCCACTGAGTGAAAATTCTTAACTACAGACCTCAGAGCCCACTCCTAGCTGGTCTTATTTCTCACTACATGTTGGCTTAAGGGCCCTTTATCCAAGTCTACTTATCTTTGAGCCACACTTTCTAAACTGCTTAGCTTTCCTCTGTGGAAACTGTTCTAATGTTTTCTAGGAACCTCACCTGGTTCTTAATTACTACCAACTAGGGAAGCTGTCACCCTCCTGGGGTGAGCTTTCCTGTCTGAGACATGTGTGCTCTCTAGTATGGTAGGGCCCTGCCTGCCCTGTCAGCCTTCTTTTCCTCCATTTCCAATATATGCAGTGCGTCAACCTCATGGAACTGCTGGCAGTCCTTTGGACAGGCTCTGCTCTCACGTGCTTCAGGCCTTTGCATTGAGAAGGCTCCATGAACGCCTCCTTTCTTTTCCCTTCCACCTTGCTAATTGCCACCCAATTCCGAATTATTAGCTCAAGGACCATCTCCTACTTTCAACCTTATCTCCTAACCCTACTGGTTAGGTGTTCCTTCTCTGTGCTCATCTCTAATGTAGCATCACTAATCCACTTGTTTCTCTCCCCTACTGGGCTATGAAGTTCTTGAGGGCTGAAATCATTTTTCCTCTGTTGTTGGTGCACTGCATATAGTAGGCACTCAATAAATGTGAAGTATTAAGTTCTGTAACTTCCTAAAGACAAAAGACTGGCTCAAAGCTAAACCTTAGTATCTAGACCCGTGCTGTCCCATTCAAAAGCCACTGGCCATTTGTGGCTATTTAAATAAAATTAAAAACTCAATTCCTTTCTTGTAATAGCCACATTCCAAGTGCTCAACAGCCACGTGTAGCTGCCTTATTGTGCAGCACACTCACAGAACATCCCCACCATCACAGAGAGATTACTGGACAACGCTGATTTATGTCTTGAAAAACCTTGAAATGTGGAAGAAAAAGACAATACATTAAGGGAAAAAGGAGAAGAGGTTAGGAATATGTAATTACACAATTAGCCAAACAGCCAAAACACATAAAAAAGTGTGTAAATGTAAAAATAAAATGAGACATTATTTTTCACCAATGAGACAGGCTGAAACTAAAGTCTATCATCACATTGGCAAAGTGTAAGGAAAAGAATCCTTTCAAACACTGCACTTCTGATGAAAATAGTGCCACTCCATAGGGAACTCAAAGTGAAAGAAAATGGGCAGAGTATGAGTTATCGATTCCATTCCCAGGAATTAACCCTAGAGAAACACCCCCATGTGAGCACAAGCAGAAATTGTAGTAGATTGCTCATTATGATACTCTGATTTACGCACAAGATGCCCATGGAACTCAGTAGCTAAATCAAGTGCTCACCCAGAGCAGGAAACATTTAAACACCTTCCCTGCAAAAGTGAAATGGAAAATCTTTTATGTATCATGCCTGCTAATCATATTTATGGATGATTGGGTCCTTACAACGAAGAGACAGTGGGAGAGTAATTGTAATGCCACCTTGGCCTCTAGCAAACCATTGTGTGACCATGGGAAAAATCACCTCTCCTCCTCTTGTTCTCCATTTCCATGTGGATATAAATAAAATAATTGCAACTTTAAAATGTGTGTTTTCATGCACTTGTTCTTCCAATTTTCAGTATTCTCCAATTAGTTTAAAATAACAAACAACAGTAAAATTACTTTCCTGCTAATAAAAATAAAAATAAAAATGGGATTAAGAGGCACACGGTTTCTTTCACAAACCTCTGCTTCCTCCCTGGCCAGAGCCAGAACCACTCTATCATATCGAGGCTCAGAATAAAGTTCTATTTGAAGAAAGTTCAATTCAAAAGCCAAACTAGATGGTTACTTTCTTCCAATATTCTAAGATTTTAGTTTCTCTCAATCTAATTTGCTCTATATCCATTCAGAGATTAGAGTACTATGAGAAAATGAATGTTTTAAGCATTTGAGGCAGGTTAGCAAAAAAGACGTTTCCTAAGTTGGTCTCAGATCAAAATTTTTCTGTAGAACCCAGCCATGAGCCATAGTCTGCAAAATGCCGAAAACAGAAACATAATGCATCTAAGTTACACAAGTCCCCAAAGTAAAATTACCCTGAAACATATGCACTCAAGTGTTCCTCTTATTAAATACTGCTTTGCCATGCCTTCCCCCTAGTTGCTCTAACTTGCCCCAATCAGTTTCTGCTTCATTTGTATTCAAAGTTCTCTACTTAGAAAGAACTTCAAGGCCCAAAGCTCTCACTTCCCATACCATTTATGGAAATCCAAATCACTGGCTGGAAATGTTGCAAAGGAATGCTTCCTCTACTTTCAAAAGTTTTACGTCTTCACTCAGATCTGTGAGCCCTCTGTCTGAATTACACCCTCCATAATCCATGAGCTTTCAGAATATGCTTAAGGTTATTAAATCAAGTCTTTACTAGACTCCAGCTAATAAAGAAAGATTCTCTGAATTTATACTCTAGTCAGTGAAAAGCAAATGAGTTAATATTTAAGGCATCTGGACAGCCATCTGGTCATATTCAATGTAGATCAGGGAATTGAACTTTGGTTTCCACAAAAACACTTCTTAGGAAGGGCAGGACCTTCTAGTCATCTGAAAGGGTGTGAGAGTCTTCTCTAAAAAAGGCTGGGAGGATATGCCTAAGGAAATTTATTCCAAGAAGTAAGAGTTATTTTACAGAGGGTCTAAAAAGTTGCAGCTATTTGTTTAAATTACTCCTATCACTGTAAAAACCTCGACAGGGAAGGTACAGAAGTGGCATCCAC
This sequence comes from Smutsia gigantea, assembly GCA_032199065.1. NCBI lineage: Eukaryota > Metazoa > Chordata > Mammalia > Pholidota > Manidae > Smutsia > Smutsia gigantea. Next base: position 5,015 of record JAVSCE010011129.1, read on the forward strand.
TATAAACCTTGTTTTATCTGTTCCCTCTTAGCAAACATGAAATAGACTGTCCTTTCTGTTATAAAGTATTAGGCTCCTTATCTCTCTTATTATCTTTCTGTTTATTCTCCTCCCACACATCTACTTAAATTTTTTTTCAGGTGACACTTTTTTTGCTATTCTTTTTATTTATTTATTTATTTATTTATCAATATATAATTACATGAGCAACATTACAGTTACTAGACTCCCCCTATTATCAAGCCCCCACCACATACCCCACTGGAATCAGCATAGTAGGATGTTATAGAATCAATACTTGTCTTCTCTGTATTATACTGCCTTCCCAGTACCCGCACCCCACCCCACCCCACCCCCACTACATTATGTGTGCTAATTGTAAAAGCCCTTTTTACCCCCTTATCCTTCCCTTTCCACCCCTCTTCCCCAGTCCCTTTCCCTTTGGTAACTGTTAGTCCATTCTTGGGTTCCGTGAGTCTGCTGCTGTTTTGTTCCTTCTGTTTTTTCTTTGTTCTTATACTACACAGATGAGTGAAATCATTTGATACTGGTCTTTCCCTGTCTGGCTTATTTCACTGAGCACAATACCCTCTAGCTCCATCCATGTTGCTGCAAATGTCTGGATTTGTTTTCTTCTTATGGCTGAATAATATTCCCTTGTGTATATGTACCACTTCTTTATCCATTCATCCACTGATGGACACTTAGGTTGCTTCCATTTCTTGGCTATTGTAAACACTGCTGCAATAAACATAGGGGTGCATCTGTCTTTCTCAAACTGGGCTGCTGCATTTTTAGGGTAAATTCCTAGGAGTTTAATTCCTGGGTCAAATAGTATTTCTATTTTGAGTTTTTTGAGGAACCTCTATACTGCTTTCCACAATGGTTGAACTAATTTGCATTCCCACCAGCAGTGTAGGGTTCCCTTTTCTCTACATCCTCACCAACATTTCCTGTTGTTTGTCTTTTGGATGGCGGCCATCCTTACTGGTGTGAGGTGATATCTCATTGTGGTTTTAATTTGCATTTCTCTGATGACTAGTGATGTGGAGCATCTTTTCATATGCCTGTTGTCCACTTGAATTTCTTCTCTGGAGAAGTGTCTGTTCAGCTCCTCTGCCCATTTTTTAATTGGACTATTTGCTTTTTGTTTGTTGAGGTGTGTCAGCTCTTTATATAATTTGGATGTCAACCCCTTATCGGATATGTCATTTATGACTATATTCTCCCATACTGTAGGATGTCTGTTTGTTCCTACTTACGGTATCCTTTGCTGTACAGAAGCTTTTTAGTTTGATAGAGTCGCACTTGTTCATTTTTGCTTTTGTTTCTCTTGCCTGGGGAGATATGTTCATGAAGTTGCTCATGTTTATGTCCAAGATATTTTTGCCTATATTTTTTTCTAAGAGTTTTATGGTTTCATGACTTACATTCAGGTCTTTGATTCATTTTGAGTCTACTTTGTGTATGGGGTTAGACAGTAATCCAGTTTTATTCTCTTACATGTAGCTGTCCAATTTTGCCAACACCAGCTGTTGAAGAGGCTGTCATTTCCCCATTGTATATCCATGGTTCCTTTATCATATATTAATTGACCATACATGCTTGGGTTTATCTCTGGGCTCTCTGTTCTGTTCCCCTGGTCTATGGGTCTGTTCTTGTGCCAGTACCAAGTGCCTTGATTACTGTAGCTTTGTAATAGAGCTTGAAGTCAGGGAGTGTAATTCCCACTGCTTTATTCTTTCTTCTCAGGATTGTTTTGGCTATTGGGGGTCTTCTGTGGTTCCATATGAATTTTAGAACTATTTGCTCTAGTTCATTGAAGACTACGGTAGGTTTTTTGATAGGGATAGCATTGAATCTGCAGATTGCTTTAGGCAGGATGGCCATTTTGACAATATTAATTCTTCCTAGCCAAGAGCATGGGATGAATTTCCATTTATTAGTGTCCTCTTTAATTTCTCTTAAGGGTGTCTTGTAGTTTTCAGGGTACAGGTTTTTCCCTTCCTTGGTTAGGTTTATTCCTAGGTATTTTCTTTGTTTGGATGCAGTTGTGAATGGAACTGTTTTCCTGATTTCTTTTGCTGCTAGTTTATCGTTAGTGTATAGGAATGCAACAGATTTCTGTGTATTAATTTTGTATCCCGCAACATTGCTGAATTCAGATATTAGATCTAGTAGTTTTGGAGTGGATTCTTTAGGGTTTTTTATGTACAGTAACATGTCATGTGCAAACAGGAACAGTTTGACTTCTTCCTTGCCAATCTGGATGCCTTTTATTTCTTTGTGTTGTCTGATTGCTGTGCCTAGGACTTCCAGAATTATGTTGAATAAAAGTGGGGAGAGTTGGCATCCTTGTCTTCTTCCTGATCTTAAAGTAAAAGCTTTCAGCTTCCAACTATTAAGTATAATGTTGGCTGTGGGTTTGTCATATATGGCCTTTATTATGTTAAGGTACTTGCCTTCTATACTCATTTTGTTGAGAGTTTTTATCATGAATGAATATTGAATTTTGTCAAATACTTTTTCGGCATCTATGGAGATGATCATGTGGTTTTGTTTTTCTTTTTGTTGATGTGGTGAATGATGTTGATGGATTTTCGAATGTTGTACCATCCTTGCATCCCTGGGATGAATCCCACTTGATCATGGTGTATGATCCCCTTGATGTATTTTTGAATTCGGTTTGCTAATTTTTTTTAAGTTTATTTTGATATCATTAATCTGCAATTAAATGAGCAATATTATGGTGATTACACTACCCCCTTCATCAGGTCCCCCACACCAAACCCATTACAGTCACTGTCCATCAGCATAGTGAGATGCTATAGAGTCACTACTCGTCTTCTCTGGATTGTAGCGCCCCCCCCCCCCGTGCTCCCCTAACATTACATCTGCTAATCATAATGCCCCTTTTTCCCCCTTGTTCCTCCCTTCCCACCTATCCTCCCCAGTCCCTTTCCCTTTGGTAACTATTAGTCCGTTCTTGGGTTTTGTGAGTCTGTTGCTGTTTTTGTCCCTTCAGTTTTTTTTCTTACTTCTTATACTCCACATATGAGTGAAATCATATGGTACTTGTCTTTTTCGGCTTGGCTTATTTCACTGAGCATAATACCCTCTAGCTCCATCCATGTTGTTGCAAATGATAGGATTTGTTTTCTTCTTATGGCTGAATAATATTCCATTGTGTATATGTACCACCTCTTCTTTATCCATTCATCTACTGATGGACACTTAGGTTGCTTCCATTTCTTGGCTATTGTAAATAGTGCTGCAATAAACATAGGGGTGCATCTGTCTTTTCAAACTGGGCTGCTGCATTCTTAGGGTAAATTCCTAGGAGTGGAATTCCTGGGTCAAATGGTATTTCTATTTTGAGGTTTTTTGAGGAAACTCCATACTGCTTTCCACAATGGTTGAACTAATTTGCAGTCCCACCAGCAGTGTAGGAGGGTTCCCTTTTCTCCACATCCTCGCCAACATTTGTTGTTGTTTGTGTTTTGGATGTTGGCCATCCTCACTGGTGTGAGGTGGTATCTCACTGTGGTTTTATCTGCATTTCTCTGATGATTAGCGATGTGGAGCATCTTTTCATGTGCCTGTTAGCCATCTGAATTTCTTCTTTAGAGAAGTGTCTATTCATGTCCTCTGCCCATTTCTTAATTGGATTATTTGCTTTTTGTTTGTTGAGGTGCGTGAGTTCTTTATATATTTTGGATGTCAACCCCTTATCGGATATGTCATTTATGAATATATTCTCCCATACTGTAGGATGTCTTTTTGTTCTACTGATGGTGTCCTTTGCTGTATAGAAGCTTTTCAGCTTGATAGAGTCCCACTTGTTCATTTTTGCTTTTGTTTCCCTTGCCCGGGGAGATATGTTCATGAAGAAGTCGCTCATGTTTATGTCCAAGAGTTTTATGGTTTCATGACTTACATTCAGGTCTTTGATCCACCTTGAGTTTAACTTCGTGTATGGGGTTAGACAGTAGTCCAGTTTCATTCTCTTACATGCAGCTGTCCAGTTTTTCCAACACCAGCTGCAAAAGAGGCCGTCATCTCCCCAATGTATATCCAAGGCTCCCTTATCAAATATTAATTGACTGTATATGTTTGGGTTGATGTTTGGATTTTCGACTCTATTCCACTGGTCTGTGGGCCTGTTTTTGTGCCAATACCAAATTGTCTTGATTACTGTGGCTTTGTAGTAGAGCTGGAAGTCAGGGAGTGTAATTCCCCGTTTTATTCCTCCTTCTCAGGATTGCTTTGGCTATTCGGGGTCTTTTGCGGTGCCATATGAATTTTAGAACTATTTGTTCCAGTTCATTGAAGAAAGCTGTTGGTAGTTTGATAGGGATTGCATTGAATGTGTAGATTGCTTTAGGTAGTATAGCCATTTTGACAATATTTATTCTTCCTAGCCAAGAGCATGGGATGAGTTTACATTTGTTAGTGTCCTCTTTAATTTCTCTCATGAGTGTCTTGTAGTTTGCAGAGTACAGGTCTTTCACTTCCTTCGTTAGGTTTATTCTTAGGTATTTTATTCTTTTTGATGTAATTGTGAATGGAATTGTTTTTCTGATTTCTCTGTTAGTTCATCGTTAGTGTATACGAAAGCAACAGATTTCTGTGTGTTAATTTTGTATCCTGCAACTTTGCTGAATTCAGATATTATTTCTAGTAGTTTTGGAGTGGAGTCCTTAGGGTTTTTTATGTACAGTATCATGTCATCTGAAAATAGTGACAATTTGACTTCTTCTTTAGCAATCTGGATGCCTTGTATGTCTTTGTTTTGTCTGATTGCCGTGGCTAGGACCTCCAGTACTATGTTGAATAGCAGTGGAGAGAGTGGGCATCCCTGTCTTGTTCCCAATCTTAGATGAAAAGCTTATAGCTTCTCGCTGTTAAGTATGATGTTAGCTGTGGGTTTGTCATATACGGCCTTTACGATGTTGAGGTACTTGCCCTCTATACCCATTTTGTTCAGAGTTTTGATCATGAATGGATGTTGAATTTTGTTAAATGCTTTTTCAGCATCTATTGAGATGATCATGTGGTTTTGGTTCTTTTTTTTATTGATGTGGTGGATGATGTTGATGGATTTTCGAATGTTGTACCATCCTTGCATCCCTGGGATGAATCCCACTTGATCATGGTGTATGATCCTCTTGATGTATTTTTGAATCCTGACTTCCTCCCTTAGTTCTTGCATATTTCTCTGTAGGTCCATCAGCATGGTTATGACTTTTATTCTGAATTCTTTTTCAGGAAGATTGTTTAAATCTATCCCACCAGGCCCTCTCTCTGGGGTTGTCTGGGTGAGTTTTACTGGACCATATTCTTCTCTTTCATGGCGATAGATGGTCGCAGGCAGGTGCCACGTGTGTCAGCTGGAAGAACAACGTCCCTTCCTGCTTGTTGTTCTCCTTGCTCTTCTCCGGAGGCTGTGCCGGTTGCCCGCACACTGGGAGGGCAGTCTCTGGGATAGTCCCCTGAGCTACCGTGGATGCGGCCACCGTCAGGCTAGCCTAGAGCACTGCGGGGATTTGCAGCCATGTCGTGTACATTTTGCGGCCCTTGTTGCCTTCCAGACCTTGCTCTGGGTTCCACGGCCCTTCCTGGTTAGCTGCATGCCTGTCGGAAGGAGATTCTGTGTGGTTGCTGTGGGCGGGGTTGCTCTCCCACTGTTCTGTAGCTGTGGCGGATCCGACAGACTGTTTGCGGTGCCGGCCGGGGGGAACGAATGGCAGGCTGCTTATCACCGTGAGGGGCTCTGGCAGGACTGCTTTACCCAGGAGCCAGTTATGGGGCCCGAAATTCCCCAAAATTCCCAGCCTCCTTGCTGAGGTGACTGTGCTGGGGTGATTTTGTTCTGCTGTTGGGCCCTTGTCTAAGACTTTTTAAAAAGCGCCTGCTTTTCTTTTGTCCCAGGGGAGCCAGCTGTGGGGACCCACTCTCAGTCTCTGTCTCGGAGCCTGCCCTTCCGTTTTTCTAATCTCCAGTACACCACACGATGTGTGTCTGTGCTCTTGGTGCAGCTCACCGGGGTTGGTTATTTAGCAGTCCTGTGTGTCCACTCCCTCACCACTGATTCTTTTCCTCCCACCAGTGAGCTGGGGTGGGGGAGTGCTCGGGTGCCCTCGGGTTGTGGCTTTGTGTCTTACCGATTTCATGAGGCGCTGAGTTCTCCCAGATGTAGCTGTAGCCTGGCTGTTACACTGTATCTTCTGGTCTCTCTTTTAGAAATAGTTGTATTTGTTGTATCTCCACAAATATACATGGTTTTGGGAGATTTCCTCTGCCCTGCTCATGCCGCCATCTTCCCAACCCTGTGCCATGTTTATAATTTTAATTTTGAAGTCTCTTTTAGGAAGATTGGTGAGTTCGATTTCATTTGGACCTCTTTCTGGGGTTTGTGAGATTTTGGTCTGAACCATGTTATTTTGTCGTTTCATATTTCTGTGTGGTGCCCACTAGTGTGCAGAAACTCCAGTCTCTGGAGCTGCTCAGCCCCTAGAGTGATGTTGGGGGTCGTAGGGTAGCGGAGGTGGTACCTGGGAGGAGGAAAGATCTGTTTCCTGATTCCTGTCTGCGGTGCCTGTATCCAGCATCAGAGCTAGTGGGCAAAGCACACATGTGTATACCTCTGTGCTTTGTGTCTCTAGGTGTTGTAGGCGGGGCCTCCCTCTGGTTGGCCTGACGCCTGCCTAGTGACTGCCGGTTTGCGAGCAGGTGCCTGCAGGTCAGTAGGAAGGTTTGGCAGGCTGTGTGACACAGTGGGGGGCCTCGTAGCTGAGTAGGCAGCCAGGGGGATGGAGCACCTGAAGCTCCTCAAAGTTCCCAACCAGCTGGGCAGAGCACGCCCAGACAACCTTGTCCAGCTCTCCCTTCTCCCACACAGCCAGCTCCGTGCAAACCCTGCCCCTTCAGTAGCCCTCTCGCTGCTAGGAAGCCTCTCAGACTGCCTGCCTTTCCTCTGACACAGAGCGGCCGGGTGTGGATCCCGTCCTCACAAATGGCCAGAATGTCAGTCTCACAAGCACTCCGCCCGTCTGAGCTCCCCAACATCCAGAGCACCACACACTATAGGATTCTGCTTACGAAGCAGATCTCCATGTCTAGGTGTTCAGCAATCCCAATTTTCCACCCCCTTCCCCACTCCATTTCTCTTCCTCCTGCCAGTGAGCTGGGGTTCGGGAAGGGCTTGGGCCCGGCCAGATTAAGGCTTTTGTACGTTACCCTGTTTCGTGAGGTCTGCTCTGTTCGTGAGATCTGTTTGCAGTCTGGTTCAGACTTCTTTCTTGTTGCTGTTTTAAGGTTAGTTGTATTAATTAACTATATTTTTGTACAGTTTGTGGTTTTGGGAGGAGCTGTCCGTCTCACCTCTCACGCCGCCATCTTTCAAGTCCCACAGATCTACTTAAATTTTTATTTTATTTTCCCTTTCCAGACTGGAGGTAGGGCTCATCTTAGCAAAAACAGTTTTTACCAGCTCTCCACTCATGATGTCATCAGAACCAACATCTCTGCCTATGCCACAGCCTACCATGTCCAAAACAAACAAAGCCACGCATACTGGGTTTCCACAGGCATGCAACAAAATACATCCACTGAGATGGGAAAGAAACCTATCTGGCTCAGTTCATGTTAACTGTAGTTCTTCACTTTCTACTTTAAAAGATTACATTAAAACTTGTCAGCTGGTAACACCATGGGATTAACAATGTCAACGCAGGTAGAAGAGGGCAGAAAAGGTGAAACATACAGCAGGTTTTCTTGTCCCCACCTCCACTCCTACACCTTAATAAAACCCCTGCCCAGTGTTTCCTTAACCTTTGAAACTGGCATATGTGACAGATGGAAAGATGGTTAATGGGACTAATACCCCAAAGCCTGATTTTTTCCTTTTAAATAAAACTAATACCAAAGGCCAAGGGCATCTAATTTTCAGACAGAAAGTGCAGTTAAAATTCTTCCTGAAACAGAAGGGTGATACCGTTACTGGTAGTTAGGCTGTGCCGAGCGCGCAGATATAGTTCTCCTCTCCCTTGGGCAGTGCTGGGCAGGTGCCCCACCGTCGCATGGGTCATGGGCTGGAGGCTGATGGACAGTGAAGGTCATCAGCCCTCTGAAGCCTTAGGAATGTGTTAGACAATAGAGGGTAACTGTCCACTTTTTCCTGAGATGTGGTCTAAAGAACAATCAGACCCTGAAAAAGTTGGATGAAATTATAGCTTTCTGAAACATTACCCCAACGACACACCTTGGTGTTCCCACTCCATTCATGAAGGGGAATTACGGCCCTTTATTTTGGAAGATAACATTCACCGTGACTAGTCCTAAAGAATAAGTTTGTTTTATTATCATGATTTGTGAAAACAAACAGTGAGGACACAGACAGTGCCCTGTTTTAGGTCCCAAATTTCTTCTTTTTGATAGGTGGTGGGAGCTGAGCGATGATGTCAGCCAGGGGCCGTTCTACTGCCACCAGTGTTCTCTCATCCAAGAGATCCATGAAGAGGAGAGGCTGTAGAGAGATGACAGTGATTCCACGAGGAGGCAGGCTCCAGGGTGAGTCCTGGACAGACTGCCTAGAGCTAAAAGGTTAGCACGGTCAAGGCTGGAGGGCCCTACACCTCTAACAGTCCTTCCCGCCCTGGGACTCACATGGTTTGAAAGCTTGAAATATTTTAACTGAGTTCACACATAAAAGATTTCAGCAAGATTTTTCATGTTTCTCTGTATAGAACATCTGATTCTCTAATTTCTTAATGGATGGCTTTAAAGCCTGAATTCTTGACAAACGGCAAGTTAAAAACGCATCAAGAAGCTAATTACATTTGAATAATTAAAAAAAAAATTCTCGCAGACCCCCGAGAAAATGTTCCAGGACACCCAAGGAACTCCCATATGAGAAGCATGAATATGGAACTTCTAAGTTGGCACAAAGAGCTGTAGTATAAGCTTGATGGAGCTTGTATGCAATAAAAAGCCTAGCCCGAAAAAGAAAGTCCTAATAAATTCAGTGACTTTCACTGGCTTGAAATTTATCTTATGGAACATTCTCCAAATTTAAAAGCAAGCTTTAACACAAACAAAGGTACCACCTGAGCTCCAACATCACTTCTCACTACTTATATATTTCATTTTGGTTAAGTATGACATGCCTGCCTCTAACACACTGAGGCAAGAACAATGAAACACAGACATAAGGGACAGACTTGCCCAGAAAAGACTTGTCTCCCCAAACCAGGTTCTCTGCATGTAAAACAGAGGTGTTCTTGTCTTCCTATGGTGGTGCTTATTATATTTCGATAATATCACAAGGAATAAGCCACCTAGAATATCATGCAAGATATTTTACCTTATATATCTTTGAAATTTTAAATGCATGGGCTGTGCGCCTCCTGATAACATCTGATTCATTCGTGGGAGGAAGTGGATTGTAGAGTAAGGTTTTGTCATTTGGAAGAGGCTAAAAAAGACAAAGATATACTGTTTAAATCATTATTTGTACTGGGCTTCTACAGAACAAAGGACTACAGTGATCCTTCAGGCAAACACCATCTGAACCAACTCATTACACATTTACTACCTCCTTGACTCTCCTTGCTTCAGGAAGAAAGCCATAGCCACACTTCCAGTAGTACTGTAGGGGCGGGGTATGAGGCAAAGAACTTGGCACTCTATGGCATCAAGATCAAAGGGCCCAGCTGGGGCTTCCGGCCAGTCTTGTCAGTAAAAGTTTGTGAGACAGGAACAAACTGGCATGTGTAGGAGCTCAGCCCATGTCAGCTCTGTGTTCTAGACTCTCCTCCCAACAAGATCACTGACTGGCCAAGTGAACTGAAGTTCTCCCCAGGCAAACCCGCAATGCAAACTACCCCCACTGATGTCACTGACACCTCAAGAGATGGCCTCTGGCCAAGCAAATGATATTTCCCTGCTGACTTCCTTGGGAAATAGCTCTGCCCAGCATGAGAAAGGGATGGACTTATCACCAATGGTTGAGAAAAAAATACAAGCCAATCTGGGCTGTGTTACAGAGAGGCAAGCTAGTTGCAGGGAAGGGGGGAAAAGGGGGATGGCTTCCTGCATCACTCAACCTGCAGAAGGCACTTGTCAGCCAGCTCTGCTTTCCACACACAGAGGACGCAGCACCCACGAGAGGGGCTCCAGTGACACATGACCACGCATACCTCCTTTAGAGCCATCTGCTGCTTTCTCAGGTTCCTCCCACCCCCACCTTCACAGATAAACCAAACACTGGTGGTTGTAATCTAAGCCTAAAGCGCATCGCATGGCTGGCCACAGCTCACAGTGCTCTTAGGAAAGAAAGCATTTGCCCAGAAGACATGTAAAATTTGGGGTGAATCAGAACAGTTGCTGGCAGAGACTGGAATCTAGAACTGAAAAATATGCTCACATCCCACCTAAATCACAGCCATGAAGAATGTAATTTTCCTAGCTGGCCTTTTGTCAAGACATTAAGAGCAACTCCTCAAGCCCACAGATAGTGTTTCCGTATATTCAGCCAAAGGGCACAAGTGGTCAAAACCTCAACCTCTATCTCCTTTAATAAAATCAAGTTATTCGGTCACTCTGGGGTGCAAAGGTGGAAGTGATTCAACCAAATCAATGGCATTCCCCGATAAGGGTCACTTTCTGAATACTGACCTAAACACTTTCCTCCTTAAGTTTATGTGCTTACAGGCAAAGTAGAGAAATGGTAAAATCAGCCAAAACCAGTACACACAGGCTGCCCCTTCCCTGGGAGCCTCCTGAGCTGGGAATAAAATGAGGAAATCTGCACAACAAAAGCTCCTCTCCTCCAAAGAATGTACTGGGAACTTTTATTCTGATTCTCCTTCCTCTAACTTAACCATTCTTGTTGCTTTTAGAACTTGAAGATTCCTAAGAATCAGTGAGAGCACAGGTGGGAGTGGTGAACAACTCACCAGCGACTTGTCAATGATGCAGAACATGTAGGCATCATGGAGAAGGATGTGCATTGGTCTCTTAGGATGAAAACTGATGTGTGTGATGGGAGTATCCCTTTGGAGCCAAAGGTGATGAAACCCCTGCTTCTGGATCGTCCGGCTCCACTCTGTATACTGTTTGTCTGGGATGCTGTACTCAAATACCTGAGGAAGGATATGACACAGAGGAAATGGAGGCTGGTACTTAGAGAGACAAGAGGGTACCCCTACATTCCTAACCAGAAAATAACTATATAAGCCTTGACTATATCATACTCAGCCTATGTTTCCTCACTTTTTTTTAAATAAAAAAATTTTAAGGTAAATCACCAAACAATTCAAACAGCATAGAAAGGTTTACAGTGAAAAGACACCCTGCAATCCTGACATCTCTTTTCCCCAAGACAAAGCAACCTATCTTATTTACATCTTTTCAGAGGTATTTTATGCATACAATATACACTGTTCTGTACGTTGCTTTTTTCTTTTAGCATATCATAGAGATTGACCCATATCAATATATATGTAGACCACTTGTGCTCCTTTGGAAGAGCACATAATAATCCACTGACTTCTTGGATGCACCATGAAATTTACTTATCTTGTCTGCTTAATGGACATTTGGGTTATTTGCAATCTTTGGCTACTACAAATAAGGCTGCAATGATTATCTCTGTATCAATGTCTTTTTGCACAACTGAAACCATTATGTCTGTAGGAAGAATCTTTAGAATCGGAACTTATGAATCAAAGATTACATCGATTTAAAATTTTTAGATATTGCCAAAAACGTCCTCTAAAGGGATCATACTAATTTACACAATGTATCAAGTGCTGTTTCCCTATACCCTCACGGCACTGTGTATTAGCAACTCTATTCATCTTTGCTAATCTAAAAGGTACAAAACAATTTCCCACCAATTTTAGTGAATGAAGCACTTAAGGGACCAGCTGCCAATAAGAGGCATCAGGTGGACATTACCATTACGTGTGACAAAGACAAGGACGTGGCTTCACTGATCAAGGTCAAGGACCCAAATCCACAAAGTTGAGAGATTTCACGATTTTGGATAGTATGTGAATATGTATGCATGTGTGAATGTAAAAACTATTGAGCAAAGTAGCAAGCACCATTTGCCTAGCAGTCTACAAAAGTGTGCTTCTCAGCTCCCATTTACTCTTTCCAAAAGCTCAATGAGGAAGGTTTCATCATGCCCATTTTACAGGTGAGGATATGTAGTTACTGATAATTTCATAATGTCTTCTGTGGCTCAGGTATTTAAAGATCTTCTCCTTTGGAAGAAAATAAATAAATAAAGAGCATCTCCTTACAGCTTGTTATGGAAAAAAAGCAGTAGACTAAGCACGAGTGCTGGCTGACATAAGGTACCTGATCTCACTAAGGCCTGATTTCCTCATCGACAACAGTGAAGGTGAATTATACAGTCCTTTAGTCACTTTCAACTCTCAAAAGTTATTCCATTCCATATCCAGTTTGACACTTGAGTGATGTCTAAAAAGTCAGTAAAGCAAATATTTCAAAATTCCTCTTCCTTCTTGTCCCTCTAGAATCTCAGGGCTTCCCATTCCACTGTGCCCCTTGAGACAGATTAATGTTACTTGCCTATAAGGCACCCAGGCTACTCAGGGAAGTCTTGCTTTCCACAGGAGAAAACCACCTTCATATTATCTTAGCTTCTAAGCTACCACACGGCAGGAAGGAACTAGAAAGCACAGGAATCTCTTACCTGCTGGTCAGAATGAGCAATAACAAGGTTGTTGGTGTTGGGGGCGATGGCCAGAGCAGTCACAGGGAAGTTGTAAGCAGGCACTGTGCAGTGAAGCTGGGAACGAGGAACAGACACAAAGAACAACTCGAGATGATGCCTTCCCTCAGAAAAAGACTGGATGGTCTAGGTCAGTTGTTTTTAAATAGTGTTCCTTGGGACTCTAAGGGTTCTATGGAAGTTCCCACAAGTAAATGTCAGGCATCTCCCCAAACAATAAACTAATTTCATTTTTAGAAATGTCTGTTCATCTGCTTATAAAACTATGAAGTAAAACTTTTCCTGTTGTCTCTACAACTGTATGAAGTGCTCATGAACATGTCATTGAACAGGGAATTTACAGCTCTACACCAGATTTAAAAGAAATTAATGTCTAAGCATGGATATTTATGCACAACTGCAAGGCGTGTGCACCACTGAACAGGAAGATTTTTAAATGCCAGGCAAGGGTCAAAAAGCAGTACATGTTCTTGCCACGCTGTAATAAAGATTTAAGTTATGCAGGTAACAGGCAAACCCAGTGAGCACGGAAGTGAGGTATTATTCTATAAACTAACTGCTTATTGCAAGTTTTGGTAGTTCTTATCTAACTTCTATGATTAAATGAGGACTTGTAAGGGATCATTAGTGACTTGATGTGTGAATGACAAAATCATTACTGATTAATGAAAAATGTTTTCCTGCTACTCCTTTGTCAAATTTCTGGTTTGGTTTAATTTTGAAATACCTTGAGAATACAAGGCGAACTATTAAAGGAAATTGTTACTATCTGCAACTATCCATCTGGGTAAATCAGAATATTCCTTTCCAAAAATACATAAGTATTTTTCATCACCCATAAATCCTCAATTTCTAGTTTTTATGCTGAGTGGTTTCATTATTCCCAGGAACTGACTTTAATGTTACAGACTATATAGTTTTTGGGTTTCAGACAGGGAAAAAAGAAAAATTCTCAGTTAAAGAAAGAAGTTAAAAAATGTTCCAGTCATACCCAACTGTTTTGAGTCTTTCAACTGCAGGGCTAACTTCCTCCTGTTTGCTGCTACTAAACGCTATGCTTACCTTTAGATGTTTTATGTTGTACACGTGGACCCCAGCACTGGTACCTGACGCAGCTAGCCAATTCCCATCTGGACTGACTGCCAAAAGACACATGAACTCCACCGTCCCTGTGAGACCAGAACGACAGTAAGTCTCTGAAGCCAGTATCCACAGCCGGCCCTTCCCTGAAGATGACAGCAAAGGCCAACAGGCTCTGTTTTAAATTACTGATTGGATAATTGCCTGATAGTTTTGCAAGTTAGTTCTAGATGTGGATGGATGTACTCTTTTCATGTAATGAGCCAACTGGCCTTCCTGTGAAGAGCAGCCAGAGAGATAAACTTGGTGGCACCACTTGCTTAGACCTGAGTGAGACACTGCCCAAAGCGGGAATGGAGAATAAGGACAGCAGATGCCAGAGACATCTGTATGGTAATTGCTTCACACCCTTTTCTTTTTATAATCTATTTTAGCATCATTAATCTACAATTACATGTGCAGTATTATGGTGATTACACTACCCCCTTCACCACGTCCCCCCCACCAACCCCATTACAGTCACTATCCATCAGCATACTGAGATGCTAAAGAGTCACTACTTGTCTTCTCTGAGTTGTACAGCCCTCCCCGTGCCCCCACAACATTACATCTGCTAATCGTAATGCCCCTTTTTCCCCATTGTCCCTTGCTTCCCACCCATCCACCCCAGTCCCTTTCTCTTTGGTAACCATTAGTCCGTCCTTGGGTTCTGTGAGTCTGCTGCTGTTTTGTTCCTTCATTTTTTTTTCTTTGTTCTTATACTCCACATATGAGTGAAATCATTTGATACTTGTCTTTTTCTGCTTGGCTTATTTCACTGAGCATAATACTCTCTAGCTCCATCCATGTTGTTGCAAATGGTAGGATTTCTTTTCTTCTTATGGCTGTATAATATTCCATTGTGTATATGTACCACCTCTTCTTTATCCATTCATCTACTGATGGACACTTAGGTTGCTTCCATTTCTTCGCTATTTTTAATAGTGCTGCGATAAACAGAGGGGTGCATATGTCTTTTTCAATCTGGGCTGCTGCATCCTTAGGGTAAATTCCTAGGAATGGGATTCCTGGGTCAAATGATATTTCTATTTTGAGTTTTTTGAGGAACCTCCATACTGCTTTCCACAGTGGTTGAACTAATTTGCATTCGCACCAGCAGTGTAGGAGGGTTCCCTTTTCTCCACATCCTTGCCAACATTTGTTGTTGTTTCTGTTTTGGATGTTGGCCATCCTCACTGGTGTGACGTGATATCTCATTGTGGTTTTAATCTGCATTTCTCTGATGATCAGCGATGTGGAGCATCTTCTCATGTGCCTGTTGGCCATCTGAGTTTCTTCTTTGAAGAAGTGTCTATTCATGTCCTCTGCCCATTTCTTAATTGGATTATTTACGTTATGTTTGTTGAGGTGCGTGAGTTCTTTATATATTTTGGATGTAAACCCCTTATCAGATACGTCATATATGAATATATAATCCCATACCATAGGATGTCTTTTTGTTCTACTGATGGTGTCCTTTGCTGCACAGAAGCTTTTCAGCTTGATATAGTCCCACTTGTTCATTTTTGCTTTTGTTTCCCTTGCTCGGGGAGATATGTTCATAAAGAAGTCGCTCATGTTTATGTACAAGAGATTTTTGCCTATGTTTTTTTCTAAGAGTTTTATGGTTTCATGACTTACCCTCAGGTCTTTGATCCATTTTGAGTTGACTTTTGTGTATGGGGTTAGACACTAGTCCAGTTTCATTCTCTTACATGTAGCTGTCCAGTTTTGCCAACACCAGCTGCTGAAGAGGCTCTCATCTCCCCATTGTATATCCAAGGCTCCTTTATCAAATATTAATTGACTGTATATGTTTGGGCTAATGTTTGGATTTTCTATTCTGTTCCACTGGTCTGTGGGTCTGTTTTTGTGCCAATACCAAATTGTCTTGATTACTGTGGCTTTGTAGTAGAGCTTGAAGTCAGGGAGCATAATTCCTCGTTTTATTCCTCCTTCTCAGGATTGTTTTGGCTATTCGGGGTCTTTTGTGGCTCCATACGAATTTTAGAATTATTTGTTCCAGTTCATTGAAGAAAGCTGTTGGTATTTTGATAGGGATTGCATTGAATCTGTAGACTGCTTTAGGTAGTATAGCCATTTTGACAATATTTATTCTTCCTAGCCAAGAGCATGGGATGAATTTCCATTTGTTTGTGTCTTCTTTAATTTCTCTCATGAGTGTCTTGTAGTTTTCAGAGTAGAGGTCTTTCACTTCCTTTGATAAGTTTATTCCTAGGTATTTTATTCTTTTTGATGCAATTGTTAATGGAATTGTTTTCCTGATTTCTCTTTCTGTTAGTTCATCATTAGCGTATAGGAAAGCAACAGATTTCTGTGTGTTAATTTTGTATCCTGCAACTTTGCTGAATTCAGATATTAGTTCTAGTAGTTTTGGAGTGGAGTCCTTAGGGTTTTTAATGTACACTATCATGTCATCTGCAAACAGTGACAATTTGACTTCTTCTTTACAAATCTGGATGCCTTGTATTTCTTTGTTTTGTCTGATTGCCATGGCTAGGGCCTCCAGTACTATGTTGAATAACAGTGGAGAGAGTGGGCATCCCTGTCTTATTCCCGATCTTAGATGAAAAGCTTTCAGCTTCTCGCTGTTAAGTATGATGTTAGCTATGGGTTTGTCATATATAGCCTTTATGATGTTGAGGTACTTGCCGTCTATACTCATTTTGTTGAGAGTTTTAATCATGAACGGATGCTGAATTTTGTCAAATGCTTTTTCAGCATCTATGGAGATAATCATGTGGTTTTCGTTCTTCTTTTTGTTGATGTGGCGGATGATGTTGATGGATTTTTGAATGTTGTACCATCCTTGCATCCCTGGGATGAATCCCACTTGATCATGGTGTATGATCCTCTTGATGTATTTTTGAATTCGGTTTGCAAATATGTTGTTGAGTATTTTTACATCTACGTTCATCAGGTATATTGGTCTGTAATTTTCTTTTTTGGTGAGGTCTTTTCCCGGTTTTTGGTATTAGAGTGATACTGGCTTCATAGAATGAGTTTGGAAGTATTCCCTCCTCTTCTACTTTTTGGAAAACTTAAAGGAGAATGGGTGGTGTTTCTTCTCTTTATGTCTGGTAGAATTCAGAGGTGAATCCATCTGGTCTGGGGGTTTTGTTCTTGGGTAGTTTTTTGATTACCGATTCAATTTCGTTGCTGGTGATTGGTCTGTTTAGTTTTTCTGTTTCTTGTTTGGTCAGTGTTGGAAGGTTGTATTTTTCTAAGAAGTTGTCCATTTCTTCCAAGTTTTCCAGCTTGTTACCATACAGATTCTCATAGTATTCTCTTACGATTCTTTGTATTTCTGTGGTGTCTGTCGTTATTTTTCCTTTCTCATTTCTGATTCTGTTTATGTGTGTAGATTCTCTTTTTCTCTTAATGAGTCTGGCTAGGGGTTTATCTATTTTGTTTATTTTTTCAAAGAACCAGCTCTCGGTTTCATTTGATTTTTTCTGTTTTATTCTTCTCAATTTTATTTCTTCTCTGATCTTTATTATGTCCTTCCTACTGGTGACTTTGGTTCTCACTTGTTCTTCTTTTTCCAATTTCAGTAATTGTGTCTTTAGACTATTCATTTGGGAATGTTCTTCCTTCTTTAAATAGGCCTGGATTGCAATATACTCTCCTCTTAGAACTGCCTTTGCTGCGTCCCACAGAAGTTGTGGCTTTGTGTTGTTGTTGTCATTAGTGTCCATATATTCTTTGATTCCTGTTTTGATTTGGTCGTTAACCCATTGATTAATTAGGAGAATGTTGTTAAGTCTCAATGTATTTGTGAGCCTTTTTGATTTCTTTCTAAAATTTATTTCTAGTTTTATACCTTTGTGATCTGAGTAGTTGGTTGGTAGAATTTCAATCTTTTTTAATTTACTGAGGTTCTTTTTGTGGCCTAGTATGTGGTCTATTCTGGAAAATGTTCCATGTGCACCTGAGAAAAATGTGTATCCTGCTGCTTTTGGGTGCAGTTCTGTAGATATCTGTTATGTCCATCTGTTCTAGTGTGTTGTTCAGTGCCTATGTGTCTTTACTTATTTTCTGTCTGGTTGATCTGTCCGTTGGAGTGAGTGAAGTGTTGATGTCACCTAAAATGAATGCATTGCTGTCTATTTCCTTCTTTAATTCTGTTAGTATTTGTTTCACATATGCCAGCGCTCCTGTGTTGGGTGCATATATAATGGTTATATCCTCTTGTTGGACTGACCCCTTTATCATTATGTAATGTCCTTCTTTATCTCTTGCTACTTTCTTCATTTTGAAGTCTATTTTGTCTGATACAAGTACTGCAACACCTGCTTTTTTCTCTTTGTTGTTTGCATGAAATACCTTTTTCCATCCCTTCACTTTTAGTCTGTGTATATCTTTGGATTTGAGGTGAGTTTCTTGTAGGCAGCATATAGATGGGTCTTGCTTTTTTATCCATTCTGTTACTCTGTGTCTTTTGATTGGTGCATTCAGTCCATTTACATTTAGGGTGATTATCGATAGATATGTACTTATTGCCATTGCTGGCTTTAGATTCGTGGTTACCAAAGGTTCAAGGGTTGCCTCTTTACTATCTAACAATCTAACTCAACTTTCTTGTTACATTATTGTAAACACTGTCTGATGTTTCTTTATTTCTCTCCCTCCTTATTCTTCCTCCTCCATTCTTTATATACTAGGTGTTTTATTCTTTGCCTTTAGTTAGTATTTGGATGGTCTGCTTTCTTTGCTATGATTTTATTTTCTCTGGTGACATCTTTTTAGCCTTAGGAGTGCTTCCCTCTAGAGAACTTCCTTTAAGATGTCCTGTAGAGGTGGTTTATGGGAGGCAAATTCTCTTAGTTTTCGCTTGTCTGGAAATTGTTTAATCCCTCCGTTATATTTAAATGATAATCGTGCTGGATACAATATTCTTGGTTTGAGGCCATTCTGTTTCATTACATTAAATATATCATGCCATTCTCTTCTGGCCTGTAGGGTTTCTGTTGAGAAGTCTGATGGGTTTTCCTTTGTAGGCGATCTTTTTTCTCTCCCTAGCTGCCTTTAATACTCTGTCCTTATCTTTGATCTTTGCCATTTTAATTATTATGTGTCTTGGTATTGTCTTCCTTGGTCCCTTGTGTTGGGAGATTTGTGGGCTTCCGTGGACTGCGAGACTATTTCCTTCCCCAGCATGAGGAAGTTTTCAGCAATTACTTCTTCAAAGACACTTTCTATCCCTTTTTCTCTCTCTTCGTCCTGTGGTACTCCTATAATGAGAATATTGTTTCGTTTGGATTGGTCACACAGTTCTCTTAATATTCTTTCATTCCTAGAGATCCTTTTATCTCTCTCTGCCTCAGCTGCTCTGTATTCCTGTTCTCTGATTTCTATTGCATTAACAGTCTCTTGCATCTCGTCCAGTTTGCTGCTAAGCCCGTCGATGGCTTGTCTCATTTCTGCATTGTCTTTCCTGACTTCCCTCACTTCCTCTCTCAGCTCTTGGATTTCTCTGTAGATCCATCAGCATAGTCATGACTTTTATTCTGTATTCTTTTTCAGGAAGAGTATGCATTTCCATTCCTTCTGGCTCCCTCTCCGGTGTTGTCTGGGTGAGCTTTGTTTGTAACATATTCCTCTGTCTTTTCATGGCGATAGAAGTGGTCGCTGGTAGGTGCCACATATGTCAGCTGGGCTCTTTAAGACTTTAAAAAAAAACAAAAAACGAAAAAAATACAAAAAACCAAAAAAATAGGAAGAGAAAGAAAAGAGAAAAAAAAGGAAAAAAAAAAGCCCGCCGGGAGTAGATTCTGTATGGATGCTGTAGGTGGCAGTGTTGCTCAACTATTCCGCAGTCGCAGTTGCGCCGTTCTGCTGGGCCGTTTGCAGCTCTGCCCGGGGAGGGAACGAATGGGAGGCTATCGTTCCCTGTGCTAAGTTTCAGTGCAGCTACTTTTTCGCAGTCGCCAGGCAAGGGGTCCGAAATTCCTCAGGACTCCGAGCCTGCTGGGCTGAATGTGCTGGGACGATCGTTAAGACCGCTGAAAAAAGTGCGCAGTTTTCTTTTTTCCTGGGAGCCAGCTGCACGGATCTGGGTGCGTTCCCAGCTCAAAAGCTGCACCTTCTGCCTCTCCTGTCTCCACTACACTGCATGATGTGTGTCAGCACTCCCGGCGCAGATCACCAGGGCTGGTTATTTCGCGGGGTATACTTCCACTCCCTCCCGGCTCTGAATCCTCTCCTCGCGCCAGTGCGCTGGGGTGGGAGAGTGTTCAGGTCCTGCCAGGACGCAGCTCCGTATCTTACCCACCTTGTAGGGTGCCAAGTCATCTCAGGTGCAGATGCAGGCTGTGCGCTGTCCTGTGTATTCTGGTCTCTCTTTTAGAAATAGTTGTATTTGCTGTATTTTCATACATATATATGGGTTTGGGAGGAGATTTCCACCGCCCTGCTCACGCCGCCATCTTCCCGGCAAGACCCACACTCTTTTCCTACCCAATGGTTTTTAATCAAAGTTAAGGACAAACAGCAAATTCAATAGGCTTGAAGCGTATCTTTAATTTAATGGATGCCTGCTGTATATTTACCGTAAGGGAGCATGGGCACCTATGAGCCATCTTTTTAAACCAATCTGGCAATAGGCAGGCTCATGTGGGATAAAATTAAGACAGTGATGCTATATGCCAAAATATGTGCTGCATATAACACACCCAAATGTTGAACAGGCTTTAAACTAAGATGTAAACTGGATGCTAAAGACAGGCGAGGTGGTTAGAAACAGGATGGAGAAAAGCATGAGCTAAGTGATAAGGACTGGCATACACAGGTTTGAGGGCTGTGAAGAAACCAGACTGACTGTAAGGAAGTGAGGTGAGAAAGGAGAAGAAAAAGTTATATACATCAGGTACAGCCCAGTTTTAAGGGATGCTAATTGCAAGATGAAGAGTCTAAATTTTATAATAAAAACATATACAGGTACTCAACACATACTGTCAGTTTATCTGACTCCTAATTTGCAGGTTTCTTTTTATGTATGCTTCTGGAGCAACCTATAAAGAGTGAGACTTTCAGTTAAAAGAGTTCATTTTCTAGGCTGATGGAGTCTAAATGACAGCGAGGCCACTATAATGTAGGGCAAAGGAGAAGGCAGAAGTCCTGGCTACAAAGTCCTCAATAATGAACTCAGCAGGAGTTAGCTCCAGTTACTCACATGCACTCATGTTCTCCAAGAATATGGAAAGAAAGTCACTGACATTATATGACAGGTAATGAAACTACATTTGTAAGTTCATCTGTGTAAAAACTACCCCAAAAATTAACATGTCCACAAAATACCAACATACAAACATATACTGGAAATATACAAAATTATTAATAGCAGTTATTCCTGGGTGTCAGGATCACAGATAATTTTAATTTTCCTCTTTCTCAGCTAACAAAACTCTAAGAAAGGTGATGAAACCTTCTGGTCCCAAATAAGGAATCAGTCCCAGTGAGAAAAGAGTAGGTGTAAGCAACAATCAGATTTCATCAAGCATTTTCACTTACCAGGTATCTCCTCCTATTTTAAACTGCAAACATATGAGTGTGTATTTGCAGGGCAGAGAAAAGCATTAGGGAACCTCCCCCACCCCCCGAATGAATGTTGTTTCAAAGGAGAAAAAATACACACCAGAAACTAACAACTCTCTCCCCTGGCCTGTTAACAATTTCTCACCCGACTGAGGCTGAAAAGTATGCAGGTGTTTGAAGCTTCCTTCCAACAGCTGAATGATATGTAGAGACCCGTGATTTGATGCCACAAAGAGCTTCGCTGAATCTTCAGAAAACAAAATCTGAAGGGCAGAGTGAAGGAACGCTGGCATTTTGGAAACCTTAGGGTAAACCAGCAGTAAAAACCAGTCAGAGATAAAAATGAGACCTAGAGCCCATCAAAAAAAGTCACAGCCAAGCTTAAGTTACATTACCACTTCCTGTCTCTAAGGAAGCCAACTGATCAAGGGCCAGGGACACTGACGTGCCTGTTGTAACCTAGACATTCCCATTTCTTCTCTTCTAAAGACTAAACTTCACTGGCACTTTGACATTTCCCTACTCCTCCCAAAACATAATTGATTTAAAATGGACATGAACGACCATTTTGTAACAGCTGTTTCCAAATAATTTTTCATTAAGCAAGGATTCACATCCAGTACATTCCCACTTCACACAAAAAATACACACTTATAAAGTTTCTTCTCTGTGTTATCACTTACCCTCTGGAGGCTTATGGTGTCATGTTCGTAATTCAACCGATAGAGAAAAAACCGAGAAGCTGTAGAATAGGCTATCCAACCTCCACATGGGGAGATACAGCTGCAAATAATGTTCTCAGGACCCTGGTAATGTTTAAGAATCAGGATGAATGTTCAAGTAAAACTTCATAAAACAAGGGTCACTGTGACATGAATCCTCCAGATACTGCCACTCTGGACATTCCCACAAATACCTGCACAGAATCCTGACACTCATATGCTATGTGTCACTATGATTTTTTCAGAAGTAGAGCATCTAAATGGTATGGCTTTGATTTCCAAAACCAAGAACCCTCTTATGAATACTGTGAATTTATCTCAGTGCTTCATAGATAGCATTATACCAACCGCTAACTTTAAAAACCTCAGCAGGGAGTCATTTTAATGCTGGGAATGCTTTGGAGGCCAGGTGACTTGGAGAACACGATTTTCCATTTTGTCTATGGTTACAACCTCTTAAAACACCTCTAAGAAACAGCAAGCAAAAATTTTGCAGAACAAAAGAAAAGTTTAATGTAACATTTATATAATTCAAAAAACTCGCAAAAATATCTAAATGTACATATGTATGCATGTAGATATGTATACACATACTCTCACATAGAAAAATATCTGGAAGGATACACAGCTAATCAATTAACAATAGTACAGGGAGGGGCCAAGACATCCAAGGATATAACGTATCAATAATGTTTGAAATCTTCACAGTAAAACTGTACTCACAAATATTTGTGTAATTATAATTAAGATTTTTAAAAAGGAAAATGCAAAGCAGTTTATATAGCATATTCCTATTACTGCAAAAAGAAAGGGTATATACACTTATACACATGGGTGGAATTTTTTCTGGAAGGATATTCAAAAAATATTGGCAGTGATTATCTCTGGAGATTAGGATCAGGAACTTAGTGTAAGGAGGAGGCTTATTTTTCATTATACACTCTTTTATACCATTTAAATTTTCAAAAAATATACTAGTTCTTTTCAAAATACCACCAAAAGGATGAGGACCAATTTCCTGTATTCATTAGTCTAATAAATTCTGAATGCCCAACTTATAATCAAAGGAAACCTGCTTCTGTTGACATCATACTTCATTCATTTTACATTTACACACATGTAATTTTAGATTTTAGTTTATGATGTCAACTAAGTAACTCTCAAAATACAGAAAGAGAAGGAAGGATGTTCTGGATTTCAGAGCCAGAATACAGTTAAAACTACCTTACCTTTGTCTTGAGGTGGAGTAAGTGATCTGCATCTTTAGAGAGTGGAAGAGTATCCCCATTCTTTCCTAGAACAAGAAATTTCCCCAAGGGCTTTCTTAAGAAAAGCTATTTGTACATTTTTTTCCCCTTAAAAAGTCATTCCTCAGTAGAATGGAAGCTCTACCAGTGGGAAATTAGAAAAATGTCTGACTTAGTAAGCCCACAGTTCTCTGGGGGTTTACGAAGAGGAAAGCGGTGAGTACGTTCTTAGTTTCTATTTGGGGGCCTGGCCTGTGGCCCATCACTAATGCAGAACCCTACAGCCACATGCAGGTGGTCACTAGTGGAGTTTTGCCTGGCCTGGGAGTCAGCTTCATTTGCTCATTTTGGAATCTAAGGCAAAAACCTTTAATCCACTACAGGACAACAGGAACCAAACATTTCCTGAACAAATCATATAAAAGGCCAGTAGACTGTCACCCCAGTTAAGACCCATGTGACCTTTTTCATGTAGGGCTGTCACTACCCAACATTAAATTGTGTAGTTTTCCAACGGCTATTTTGATTCCTGTCAAACCAGGGCAAACCACCATCCCACAGCTGTCCCCTGCAGTACACTGTCACAGAACACCATACAAAATCACAAGCTTTTAACAGATGATCCAGTATCCTGCCAATGATTCCCACACTCTGAAAATCTCCTTTGCTCTATTTAGTGGGTGGGAAAACCATAAATTCCAGTGGACACAGAAACATCTACTTCTGTTCTTCCATAAACAGAATGTCAGCTGCAATTCTAATTTCTGTCCTCTAATTCTAATTTCTCACTCCAATTTTCTTATTGGAAAAAAATTCTCTCATTTTACCTGTTGCCACTGTAGATCCCAGTCGCCAAAGTTCCAAGTGATGAGCAAACTGGAAGAGGAGAAGCTGCCTCTTCCTTGAGCAGGAAATGAGGCATCGCTATATCCAAGAATTGAAAAGTGATAAAGAAGCCAGGGTCATCTACTGCCTCAGAACCAGATACAGCAGCCAACATCTTAGCACATTTTTTACCACGGAAACCCATTTACTTGATAAGTATTTCCTAAGTACTACCATATGCCAGGCACTAAACTAGGATCTCAGAACACTGTTGCAAATAAAAACATAGTTATTACTGTTAGTCTAAAGGGTTGACATAGAATTAAGTAAGCAATTACATTAAGTGTGCTAAGAATCTAAAGATGGCTAAGCACAGTATTTAATGAAAAATGTAGAAAGGATATCTAATCTAGCCTCATGGAGGTAAAGACAGGAGCCCAGATGAGGTTCATTAGTAAAGACTAGTTAGGCAAAGAACGCAGGGCAAGACGTCCCAAGCAGAGGGATGGCACGTGAAATAGCTCAAAGGCAAGAGCATTAGAGAGAAACTGAAGAGTCTTTCAGAAGGGCAAGATGGTGGAAGGCTGGCGGGGAGGTGGGGTGCTGTAGGTGTTTGAGTAGAGAGGGGAGAGAAACTACAGGACCAGGGCAGATCAAGACAGGCTGCCTCGGCCATGCTAAAGAATTAGGTGTTTATGCTGAATGAAGGCATGAGGGACCAACAAAAGGCTTTTCAGTTTTAAGCATGGAGTGATAAACAAAGCTGTTTTTTTAACAGAATGCAGAATGCTGGAATGACACAAATGTAAATAAAAGACCATTAACAAGCTACAGTAAAGGAATCCAGATGAGAAAAGATACTGATCCAAACTAGGATAATGGCAGCATAGACAAAGGAAAATGCCTAGATTCAAGAGCTAATGAGGAGGTAGACTCACTAAGGTTTGTTGGTTGAATGCAATGTGGAACCCAGGAAGAACGGTTTCTAGGTCAGGAAGATGTCATAGACAGCAACACTGGAAACCTTGATTTTCCTGCTCCCACCCAAAATAATAAAGAGCCCAGCCTTAAAAACAAACAAAACCCCCATAATCCACAACTATCTAGAAAAGGGAATGACTTTCCCAGAAACGGAACTGGGAGTGCTGCTGTAAATCTCTTGGCCCTTGTAAATGTCTTTGCAAGAGGCTTGCCTCAAAGACATAAGAATGAAGGTAGTAACTACAGAAGTCCTCCAGATTTGCCTAGGAAGTGTTAACTATGGTCAGTCTTGTGGGGCCGGGGGGTGGGGAGATGAGGGACAGTGGGGTTTAGGGGGTAATACTTACATGGGGAAAAGTGATTTTCCGGAGAGCAGCATCATAATTCTTTACCTCCACCTTCTCCATGAGAGGACGGATGACTAAGTGGGTGTCAGTGCCTGGTGTGGGAGGGGGACGGGAGAAGGCATCAGAATTAGAAGTCCTGAATGAAAATGACCAGAGTGGGGCAGAGCAAAGCCACGGCCTGGGAGAGAGGAACCCACCTCCAGATATCAGTGCTGTCGGGCTGTGCGCCACGGCTCGCACATCGTGGGTGTGATGCTGGAAGGGCTTTGTCCGCACCCACTGCTGCTCACTGCTGCTGGAAGTCACAGAGACCAGCTGAAAATGGAATACTGTCCCCTCGGCTGTGCCCACCACGAAACTGTCTTCTTGCTGAGAAATTAAATCATTAGGAAGGTACATTTGAGCAAAACAAGACCTAGTTTAAAAAACATTCCCTGAGGTTTTCTGTCTGGGAAACTTAGGGGAAAACCGGAATTGGAAGGCAGGTTCCAGAAGTCAACTCCTGTAGCACCTTTTCCTCCAGAAGTTGACAGTTCCACCAAGAGCAAGCTCACAGGGAGACCAACGCTACCCTAATGACAGAATTAACAATGTGTATCTCCAACTGTTACCAGGCTTTAGTACATATAAATTAGACCATATCACAGTAGCAACAAGAAAGATAAAACACCTAGGAATAAATTTAACAAGAAATGTGCCAGACGTCTATGAGGAAGTCTTTCTACAGGACATAAAAAATGAACTAAACAAACAAATTTATACCATATTCTTGAATAGGAATATTTTAACGTGATAAAAATAGTAATGATCATTAAGAAAATGTGTTTTGAAAGCAGGTATCGAGATACATGTACACCAAAAGATACATATGAACATTCAGACCCGTGTTCACAGGAGCATTATTCACACGAGCCCAAAAGATGGAAACAACCCAAATGTCCATCAGCAGTTGAATGGATGAACACGATGTGGAATACACACATAAGGGAATATTATTCTGCCTTAAAAAGGAATGAATTTCTGAAAATGCTCTAACACATGGTGAACTTCGAAGAAAGGTATCATGCTAAGTAAAATAACCCAGATACAAAAGGACAAATATGATTACACTTAATGAGGTATCTAGAACAGCAAATTCACAGGACAGAAAGCAGAATGGGGGTTACCAGAGGCAGGAACAAGGGAGGAATAGAGAGCTATTGTTTAATGGGTACAGCATTTCATTTGGGGTGAAAAAGTTCTGAAAGTGGACAGAGGTGATGAGTGCACGACACTATGAATGTACTTAATGCCACTGAATTTATACACTTAAAAATGGTTAAAATGGCAAAGGGTATATTGTGTATATTTCGCCACAGTAAAACCTAAAATAAAGAAAAGTAACTAAAGTACTGGGGAGTATGGGGCTTGGGGGAGTCACAAAACCTATAGTCAGAAGACTGAAGTTTGGAAAATCCTCAAGTTTACTCTCTTTCTTTTAGAGGTGAAGAGAGGGCAGAGGTGAGGTGGCCTGATCAATATCATACAAACACCCATGTTCCCCAGTCTTCAGTTTAAGGCTATCTCTCACCAGTAATGTGATTTCTGTTAGTTTTAAGTTTGGTGTGACTACAATTATTTTTAAAAATTACTGTGTATTCTCAAAAGCATTTTCATTTCAACTCCAGTTTTTAAAAAATACACATAACTTTGAGCAAGAAAAGAAAAGACAGGATGTTTGATTGGGTAGTGAGAAAAATCAGGAGCCTGGATCAGCAGTTAACCAAACAGTGCAAACACTAGGTCAGGCAGTTGAGAGAAATGAGACACCTGAATATGTTTTGAGCATGTAGCCACCATCAGCTACACACTTCCTGCACTAGGAACTTTACATATGTCATATCATCTCTAATCCTTCAATAACTTGCAAGGTTAAGAATCATTTGCTCTATCAGGAGAAACTGAAAAGACTTTGAAATGAACATAAAAAGCATTGGTATCCCTGTCAAGCGAGCCCTTTGATTGTCTTGGAGATATTTTATGACTCTGTAAATTGTAGAAAACCAAGAGTGATGAAAAAGGTTCTTTGGCAAAGAAATGCAAAAGGATTTGGACTGAGTCTTGCAACAATTTTTAAATGCCTGATGGCCTTATATAATGCTGCGTTCTTAGAAATGTCCTTTGAATTATTTGTAACATCTTACTGGTTCTCTTATTAGTTAATGTTATATAAAATCTCTGACACATTTCCGTTTCATGTTTGTATGAGTAATGATTTTACTTTTTTATCCCCTAATCATTTAATAGCCTGTTACACAGATAAGGAAACTAGAACTTCAGAGGTTTTGAGATATGACGGAGATACATTGCCTTCTGCCTCCAAAGCCTTTGCTCTAAACACCCCACACCACCTTGACCTTGCGCCAGTTCTCTTTGCAGTCCCCTGGACATGATGGTGGGGCAGGAAGGAAAGCATATCTGAAGGACAGCATATAGAGTACCCAGGCCAGCCTCTCCCTCACCTCCTCTAAGGTACTACTTGAAAACCATTAGCCCAAGGCAAGAGTGGAAAGACTGAACCGTTTAGGACCTCCTAAGCTCTTCCCACCTCCAACTAAAGAGTTCATTTAGTTCACACATGAACACAAAAAGTGGCAGTTTGCTCAAATTCCCACCAACAGGGAAGGATTGGGAGGGCAACTCTCCCCTACTGCATTATCCTCTTTCCCTGAGATGTCATCACAGAAGGACTGAAAAGGAAATGAAAGAAAAAGGCTAAGGGCACAGCAGGAAGGAAGCAAAGGAAAAGCAGACCTGGGGGGTGGGGTCCTAATTTATTCAAAGTGACTGCTATGTACACAAAAAAAAATCACAGGACTGACCTCCGAATAAAGCAGAAGTTCCTGTAGGAATCAGTACTTGCCTATTTGGTAAGTGTGAAAGACAGATCTAAGACCAAAGGACTAGGGATTTGCCACAACCCATTCTTTAGTCAGTGAAAATCCACTAAAAAGATATCTAAAAATAATCAGCTGTTCTGGCAAGAATGGAGAAAAGCCTTGAAATTCCAATCAGTTTCAAAAGAGGTATAGAAATGATAATGCCAAGATCACACTCACTCTGTGCCAGACACTGAACTTAACACTTTAAAAGCACTATTCATTTAATCTTTCACCAACTCTATGAAGTATGTATTACTAGCATCCTTGTCTTAATAAAGGAAAAAACTGAGGCTTTGAAATAAGTAACTTGCCCAATGAAGATGGCTGCTATTAAGTAGTCAAAAAAACTAAAGAAAATCTTGGGACTACAGTGGAACATCATTTCCCAACACTACGGATGGCGGGGGGTATGAGTGGAAAATATGAACCATGAGTGAGGTGAAAAGTGATTTAGAGCCTGACTCTAAATGTGAAAAATTCTTAGGAATACCTTAATCACTGTATCTCGTTTATACTTTGTTTTATATTATGCACAGAAGTGATATGCCAAAAATATGTGTAAGTCTCAAGGAGCTCTTCCATTAAGTAAAATATAAATTCTGCATTTAAAGAGCACTCTGAAGAAGCTGCCCTTGAACCTTTGGTAACCACGAAACCAAAGCCTGCAATGGCAAAAAGTACTTATCTATTGATAATCACCCTAAATGTAAATGGACTGAATGCACCAATCAAAAGACGTAGAGTTGCAGAATGGATAAAAAAACAGGACTGGTCTAAATGCTGCCTACAAGAGACTCACTTAAAACCCAAAGACATACACAGACTAAAAATGAAGGGATGGAAAAAGGTATTTCATGCAAATAATAGGGAGAAAAAAGCAGGAGATGCAATACTTTTATCATACAAAATAGACTTCAAAACAAAGAAAGTAACAAGAGACAAAGAAGGACATTACGTAATGATAAAGGGGTCAGTCCAACAAGAGGATATAACCATTATAAATATATATGCACCCAATATAGGAGCACCTCCATATGTGAAACAAATACTACCAGAATTAAAGGAGGAAACAGAAAGCAATGCATTCATTTTAGGAGACTTCAACACACCACTCACTCCAAAGGACAGATCAACCAGACAGAAAATAAGTAAGGAGACAAAGGCACTGAACAACACATTAGAACAGATGGACTAACTGACATCTACAGAACACTGCACCCAAAAGCAGTAGGATACAAATTCTTCTCAAGTGCACATGGAACGTTTTCCAGAACAGATCATATACTAGGCAACAAAGAGAGCCCCAGTAAATTCAGAAGGATTAAAATTGTACCAACAAGCTTCTCAGACCACAAAGGTATGAGACTAGAACTAAATTATGCAAAGAAGTCCACAAACACATGGAGGGTTAACAACATCTCCTTAATAATCAAGGGATCAATGACCAAATAAAAACAGAGATCAAGCAATATATGGAGACAAATGAAAACAACTACTCAACACCACAAAATACATGGACTGCTGCGAACACTGTACCAAGAGGGAATGATACTGCAATACAGGCCTACCTCAGGAAAGAAGAACAATCCCAAACGAATAATCTAAACTCACAATTAATGAAACTACAAAAAGAACAAATGAGGCCCTGTCAGTAGAAGAAGGGACATAATAAAGATCAGAGCAGAAATAAATTAAATCAAGAATAATAAAACAATAGAAAGAATCAATGAAACCAAGAGCTGATTCTTCAAGAAAAGACAGATAAACCCCTAGCCAGACTTATCAAGAAAAAAATAAGTAAGGAAACAAAGGCACAGAACAACACATTAGAACAGATGGACTAACTGACACCTACAGAACACTGCACCCAAAAGCAGTAGGGTACACATTCTTCTCAAGTGCACATGGAACATTTTCCAGAACAGATCATATACTAGGCCACAAAAAGGGCCCCAGTAAATTCAGAAGGATTGAAATTGTACCAACCAGCTTCTCAGACCACAAAGGTATGAGACTAGAACTAAATTATGCAAAGAAGCCCACAAACACAAGAGAGTCTATACACAAAAACAGAATCAGATATGAGAAAGGAAAAATCACTACGGACAACACAGAAATACAAAGAATTACTAGAGAATACTATGAAAAATTATATGCTAACAAAGTAGATAACCTAGAAGAAATGGACAACTTTCTAGAAAAACACAACCTTTGAAGACTGACCCAGGAAGAAACACAAAATCTGAACAGAACAACTACCAGCAATGAAATTAAATTTTCATTTCTAAGAACAAAATATCTCGCCCAGATGGTTTTACCACTGAATTTTATCAAACATTTAGAGAAGACCTAATACCCATCCTCCTTAAGGTTTCCCAAAAATTAGAAGAGAAGCAAACACTTCCAAACTCATTCTGAGGTCAGCATCACTCTAATACCAAAACCAGGCAAAGACACAACAAAAAAGAAAATTACAGACCAATATCTCTGATGAACACAGACGCAAAAATCCTCAACAAAATATTAGCAAACTGAATTCAGAAATACATCAAAAAGATCATCCATTATGATCAATTAGGATTTATTCCAGGGATGGAAGCATGGTACAACATTCTAAACCCATCAACATCATCCACTACATCCACAAAAAGAGGGACAAAAACCGTATGATTATATCCACAGATGCTGAAAAAGCATTCAACAAAATTCAACATCCATTTATGATAAAAACTCTCAACAAAATGGGTGCAGAGGGCAAGTACCACAACATAATAAAGGTCATATACGACAAACCCACAGCCAACATCATACTTAACAGCAAAAAGCTGAAAGCTTTTCCTCTAATACCGGGAACAACACAAAGATGCCCACTCTCCCCACTTTTATTCAACATAGTACTGGAGGTCCTAGCCATGGCAAACAGACAACACAAAGAAATAAAAGGCATCCAGGTTGGTAAGGAAGAAGTTAAACTGTCACTGTTTGCAGATGACATGATATTGTACATAAAAACCCACCCCAAAACTAATAGAACTAATAACTCAATTCAGCAAAGATGCAGGATACAAAATTCATACCCAGAAATATGTGGCATTCCTATATACTAATGATGATGTAGCAGAAAATCAGGAAAACAATTCCATTCAAAATTGCATCAAAAAGAATAAAATACATAGGAATAAACCTAATCAAGGAGGTGAAGACCTATACCCTGAAAACTGAAGACACTCATGAGAGAAACTAAAGAAGACACCAATAAATGGAAACACATCCCACGCTCACGGATAGGAAGAATTAATATTGTCAAAATGGCCATCCTGCCTAAAGCAATCTACAGATTCAATGCAATCTCATGAATTAGAACAAATAGTTCTAAAATTCATACGGAACCACAAAAGCCCCCAAATAGCCAAAGCAATCCTGAGAAGGAAGAATAAAGCTGGGGGGATCACACTCCCCAACTTCAAGCTCCACTACAAAGCCATAATAATCAAGACAATTTGGTACTGGCACAAAAACAGACCCATAGACCAATGGAACAGAATAGGGAGCTCACATATAAACCCAAG
The DNA here is from genome assembly GCA_032199065.1 of Smutsia gigantea. Classification (NCBI taxonomy): domain Eukaryota; kingdom Metazoa; phylum Chordata; class Mammalia; order Pholidota; family Manidae; genus Smutsia; species Smutsia gigantea. The sequence continues at coordinate 37,069 of JAVSCE010011129.1, forward strand.
CATTTATGGTCAATTAATATATGATAAAGGAGCCATGGATATACAATGGGGAAATGACAGCCTCTTCAGCAACTGGTGTTGGCAAAACCGGACAGCTACATGCAAGAGAATGAAACTGGATTATTGTCTAACTCCATACACAAAAGTAAACTTGAAATGGATCAAAGGCCTGAATGTAAGTCATGAAACCATAAAACTCTTAGAAGAAAACATAGGCAAAAATCTCTTGAATATAAACATGAGCAACTTTTTCCTGAACACATCTCCTTGACCACATCAAATTAAAAAGCTGTCTGCACAGCAAAAGACACCATCAGTAGAACAAAAAGGCATCCTACAATATGAGAGAATATAATCGTAATTGACACATCAACAAGGAGTTAACACCCAAAATATATAAAGAACTCACATGCCTCCACACCCATAAGCAAATAACCTGATTAAAATATGGGCTGGGGATATAAACAGACACTTCTCCAAAGAAGAAATTCAAATGGCCAACAGGCACATGAAAAGATGCTCCACATCACTAATTATTAGGGAAATGCAAATTAAAACCACAATGAGATATCACCTCACACCAGTTAGGATGGCCAACATGCAAAAGACAAGGAACAACAAATGCTGGTGAGGATGCTGAGAAAGGGGAACCCTCCTACATTGTTGGTGGGAATGTAAATTAGTTCAACCATTGTGGAAAGCAATGTGGAGGTTCCTCAAAAAAGAAAAATAGAAATACCATTTAACCCAGGAATTCCACTCCTAGGAATTTACCCAAAGGAAACAAGATCTCAGATTCAGAGAGACATATGCACCCCTCTGTTTATCATAGCATAATTTACAATAGCCAAGATATGGAAGCAACCTAAGTGCCCATCAGTAGATGAATGGATAAAGATGTGGTCCATATAGACACACATGGAATATTATTCGGCCACTAAAAGAAAACAAATCCTATCATTTGCAAGAACATGGATGTAGCTAGACGCTATTATGCTCAGTGAAATACACCTGGTGGAGAAAGACAAGTATATTGTACATAAAAAACCCTAAAGAATCCACCCCAAAACTACTAGTACTAATACAAATTATTGTAGTTAGACATGGCATAGTTTTAATTTAATGGGAAAGAAGAAACACTGCCAATTAAATTGACACAGTGATTTTTAAAATATAAAACTTACGTTATTGGCATATAAACTATGATAAACTGACAGAATGTGTATATGGACCACATCTTTATCCATTCATCTACTGATGGACACTTAGGTTGCTTCCATACCTTGGCTATTGCAAATGGTATCACTCATTTGTGGAGTATAACAATGAAGCAAAACTGAAGGAACAAAACAGCAGCAGACTCACAGACTCCAAGAAGGGACTACAAATTACCAAAGGGAAGGGGGTTAGGAAGAGGGGTGGAAAGGGAGGGAGAAGGGGATTAAGGGACATTATAATTAGCACACAAAATGTAGTGGGGTCACGGGGAAAGCAGTATAACAGTAGTGACTCTATAGCATTTTACTACAGTGATGGACAGTGACTGCAATGGGGCTGCGGTGGAGACTTGATAATACGGGTGAATGTAATGACCACCAAGTTGCTCATGTGAAACCTTTATAAGATTGTGTATCAGTGATATATTAATAAAAAGAAATATAGTAAAAAAAGCATTCTGTCAGTTTATCATAGTTTATTTGCCAATAAAGTTTTATATTTTAAAAATCACTGTTAATTTAATTGGCAGTGTTTCTTCTTTCCCGTGATAACAAAACTATGCCATGTCTTACTACAATAATTTATATCTAAGACTCAATGCAATATAGTAATATAGGCACATGGTAGAACAAAGATCAACTAGTACAAAACGGTATATATTACAAATTAAGCCTGCCTCCCACCTGTCCCCACAACTTCCCTCTCCAGAAATTATCATTTGCATTTTAAAAATCTTTCAGGTATTCTATTTATACATATTATATATATTCTAGAAAAACTGTACTTACATAGAATATCTAATATGTAGGTACCTAATACACAAATCTGCCCCTCCTTTTCTTGACACAATATTATGTACTATCTTATATACTGTAATACTCTTCTGGTTTTTCCTCTTAACAGTATATCCTAGAAATTGTTCTAACACAGTAAATGTTCACCTTCCTTGGTTTTTGAAAAAAGGGCCTAATTGAGTAACTGCACTTTAAATGGTACTAAATTTAATAATTCTTATGTCTAAAAATGACAACCATATTGGATCAAAACTTTAAAAGAATGTCTCCCATTCATTTCAACTTACACTTCTACTATATGTTAAATGTGACATCTAAATGGTTTCCAGGGCATTACCACGCACCAATCTGTTCTCACGGAAAACCTGTGAAATGGGATAGGAACATTTTATAGGCAAGAAAAGCAAGCATGAGTGATCTCTACATTAGATAAGAAATAACCCTCAAGCTAAGAAAGTAAAGAATAAAGGATCTAGTCAACGAACCTCAAAGTCACTTTCCAGGCCTCACCGCTAAAACACCCAAATGCTTCTGGATAAGATTTCATGTTACCAAAGAGGAAGAGACACACTTGTTCAACACAAATCTGCTTAAGTCATATCCAAATAGGAGAAAATTAAGATTTTCAAAATCACTATGAAATTAGCTTCTAATCTCCCACAATAAGAAGTAGGAAAACAGCTGTACAGGAGAGGAACAAGTGCTTCTCAAGATGCTTATAGGGTACTTGTGCCCTTTCTACAATCAGATTGGGGTGAGGAGTGTCTGAAGAAAAATTCTGCTAATTAATCTTCCAAAGAATTATTTTCTATTAATTGTAGAGAACTAAGAGCTCAAGGAAATCATGTGTGTTTTCAGATGCATTTTCCTAAACTCATCTTCCTCCAGGATAACATTCAGGATTACGGAACAGTTTGTGATGCCTCGATGACATGGCCTTCTCTACACATTCGCCAGGCAGTACAGCAACTGCTCAAAACAGGGACTATACTCACATCAGATACGGCAATGGACAGCACGTCAGCATTGGCGATGAGATGGTTCTTCACAAGTGTCCCCGTAGCTGAGTCCCAGAACTGCACCTTCCCAGCGGAGTCCACACTTATGACAGTGCCATCGGATAAGAAGGCCACGCCCCATATGATACACTTCCGCTTAGATACACCCATATATTGCCTATCCACGAGCATTTTATGAATAGCACTCCCTGAAAAATAAGAAAAGCCCACATTTGGATGGTACGTAGTTCTCCTTTAGTGTTCAAACACCGCCCATGGTAGGCATCTGTTATGTTAGCTGCCTGCACAGAGACCACAGATGACCAGTAAACAGTAGTTGTGGTGAACTCAGCCTTGGAACACCAAAATGGTTACCGGAAGATGAGGGGTGAGGGGCAGGGACAGAAATTTTTGGAAGGGAGGTGAAATGGAAAAGAGACATTTGAGGCTTCACTTAAAACTTGGCCAACTGCATACACAAACTACACTCTGCTCTCTTCCAAAACTGCACCAGAATGGAGAGAAGACAGCGGTGAAAAAACTGTGGGAATCAGAAAGCAGATACGGAATGGTAACTGACTTAGCAGGGTCCTGAAACAAAAGCCCAAGTCAGAAGTGGGGAAAGCCAAGGTGCCGTCTGATTTACACCAGGGAATCCTCAGAAGACACAGCAACTACTGACCCTAGATAATCTGGAAACACGTGAAAGTGGGGTAAAAGGAGGTAGTGTTTGCAAAGTAACTTTAAGAACTTTTAGACCCCTCAGATACCTCCTCCCTAACTAACAGGCAGGCAAATCCCCAAACTCCATCTCAAAGACCACTGGTGACTATTCTCTGAAGAGGGATACGAGGCACAATTGAGGGTGGCTGTATTATATGGAAAATAGACGAAGTGAAAATTTACTAACTGAATGCTGAGAATACAAGTTTTCTTCTCTTTAGAATGCTGTTTATTATCACCAGGAAGGAGAATAAAAAACATTGCTGGGAAATATGACTGGCTCAAGAGAAGAGATGTAAAGAGCCTGTCTTTAGAGGCTCCCCAGACAAACAGTCTGGCCTGATCATTCTTTAGTGAAGCCTGTACGCAGTTAAGTTCCACTCAGATGGCGATGAGAGCAGTCACCAGACGTGTGAGGAAAGCCTCATATGAAAGACAGAGGCCAAATAACATTACAGAAAAAAAGTAAACAACAAGGACAAAGCAGAGCCAGGGTGAAAAGCACTTGACGATTATTAACATAAATGGCCTGAAGAGAAGAGTTAGTATATAATGAAGCAAAACAATGCTATAAAAAAGGAACCAAATAAGAACTTTAGAAATGGCAGAAATGGAAAACTCAATAAAATGAATGAAAGATAAGTAGACAAATGGATAAAGAAGATGTGGTACATATACACAATGGAATATTATTCAGCCATAAGAAGAAAACAAATCCTACCATTTGCAACAACATGGATGGAGCTAGAGGGTATTATGCTCAGTGAAATAAGCCAGGCAGAGAAAGACAAGTATCAAATGATTTCACTCATCTGTGGAGTATAAGAACAAAGGAAAAACTGAAGGAACAAAACAGCAGCAGACTCACAGAACCCAACAATAGACTGAGTTACCAAAGGGAAAGGGACTGGGGAGGATGGGTAGGAAGGGAGGGATAAGGGGGAACAAGGGGCATTATGAATAGCACACATAATGTAGAGGGGGCCGTGGGGAAGGCAGTATAACACAGAGAAGACAAGTAGTCATTCTACAGCATCTTACTATGCTGATGGACAGTGACCGAAATGGGTATGTGGAGAGGACTTGATAATGGGGGGAGTCTAGTAACTATAATGTACATGTAATTGTACATTTATGATAGCAAAATAAAATTTTTTAAAAAAGAAAGAAAAGATAAAGATGACAAACTCTCCCAGGAAACAGAGTAAAAACTGAGAGATGAAAAATAAGAGGGTAAAAAAAAGGTAAGAAACTCAGAAGCACCAAATTCCAAATAATAAAATTTCAGAAAGAGGAAATGGAAACTCATTTAAAAAATAATACAAGAATTTTCCCAGAACTAAAAAACATGGGTTTCTCAAAGAACCTACCAAGTGTCCAATACAACTGATGTTAACAGATCCACACACCAAGAAACATAATTATTAGATTTCAGTTAAGGATAAAGGGAAGATCCTAAAAGCACCCAGAAAAACAAACAAAACCTATACAAAGGCTCTACTCTCAGAATGGCATCAGAGTTCATTCAATGTGTAATACTAAAAGCTGGAAGACAGGGGAGACATGGCTTCAAAATTGTAAGGGAAAATAATTTCCAACCTAGAATTCTTTCTCATGAGCCCTTTTTAGGATCCACCAAACAAAACAAAATCCAGGAAGTATCAACATCATACACGACATCAACAAAAAGGACAAGAATCACATGATCCTCTCCACAGATGTGGAAAAAGCATTTGACAAAATTCAATATCCATTCATGATAAAAACTCAACAAAATGGGTACAGAGGGCAAGTACCTCAACATAATAAAGGCCATATACGACAAACCCACAGCCAACATCATACTTAACAGCAAAAAGCTGAAAGCTTTTCCTCTAATACCGGGAACAACACAAAGATGCCCACTCTCCCCACTTTTATTCAACATAGTACTGGAGGTCCTAGCCATGGCAAACAGACAACACAAAGAAATAAAAGGCATCCAGGTTGGTAAGGAAGAAGTTAAACTGTCACTGTTTGCAGATGACATGATATTGTACATAAAAACCCACCCCAAAACTAATAGAACTAATAACTCAATTCAGCAAAGATGCAGGATACAAAATTCATACCCAGAAATATGTGGCATTCCTATATACTAATGATGATGTAGCAGAAAATCAGGAAAACAATTCCATTCAAAACTGCATCAAAAAGAATAAAATACATAGGAATAAACCTAATCAAGGAGGTGAAGACCTATACCCTGAAAACTGAAGACACTCATGAGAGAAACTAAAGAAGACACCAATAAATGGAAACACATCCCACGCTCACGGATAGGAAGAATTAATATTGTCAAAATGGCCATCCTGCCTAAAGCAATCTACAGATTCAATGCAATCTCATGAATTAGAACAAATAGTTCTAAAATTCATACGGAACCACAAAAGCCCCCAAATAGCCAAAGCAATCCTGAGAAGGAAGAATAAAGCTGGGGGGATCACACTCCCCAACTTCAAGCTCCACTACAAAGCCATAATAATCAAGACAATTTGGTACTGGCACAAGAACAGGCCCACAGACCAATGGAACAGAATAGAGAGCCCACAAATAAACCCAAGCATTTATGGTCAATTAATATATGATAAAGGAGCCATGGATATACAATGGGGAAATGACAGCCTCTTCAACAACTGGTTTGGCAAAACCGGACAGCTACATGCAAGAGAATGAAACTGGATTATTGTCTAACTCCATACACAAAAGTAAACTTGAAATGCATCAAAGGCCTGAATGTAAGTCATGAAACCATAAAACTCTTAGAAGAAACATAGGCAAAAATCTCTTGAATATAAACATGAGCAACTTTTCCTGGATACATCTCCTCAGGCAAGAGAAACAAAAGCAAAAATGAACAAATGGCACTACATCAAATTAAAAAGCCTCTGTACAGCAAACAACACCATCAGTAGAACAAAAAGGCATCTTACAGTATGGGAGAATATATTTGTAATCGACGTATCTGACAAGGGGTTAACATCCAAAATATACAAAGAACTCACATACCTCCACACTCAGAAGCAAATAAGCTGATTAAAACATGGGTGGAGGATATGATCAGACAGTTCTCCAAAGAAGAATTCAGATGGCCAACAGGCACATGAAAAGATGCTCCGCATCACTAATTATTTTGGAAATGCAAATTAAAACAATGAGTTATCACTTCATACCAGTAAAGGCAGCCAACATCCAAAAGACAAGGAAAAACAAATGCTGGCGAGGATGCAGAGAAAGGGGAACCCTCCTACACTGCTGTCGGGAATGTAATGTAGTTCAACCATTGTGGAAAGCAATATGGAGGCTCCTCAAAAAACAAAAATAGAAATACTATTTGACCCAGGAATTCCACTCGTAAGAATTTACCCAAAGAAAACAAGTTCTCAGATTCAAAAAGACATATGCACCCCTATGTTTATTGCAGCACTATTTACAATAGCCAAGATACGGAAGCAACCTAAGTGTCCATCAGTAGACAAATGGATAAAGAAGATGTGGTACATATACACAATGGAATACTATTCAGCCATAAGAAAAAAAACAAATCCTACCATTTGCAACAACATGGATGAAGTTGGAGGGTATTATGCTCAGTGAAGTAAGCCGGGTGGAGAAAGACAAGTACCAAATGATATCACTCATTTGTGGAATATAACAATGAAGCAAAAGTGAAGGAACGAAATAGCAGCAGACTCACAGACTCCAAGAAGGGACTAAGAGTTACCAAAGGGGAGGGGTGGGAGGGAAAAGGAGATTGGGGGGTATTATGATTAGTATACATGGTGTCGGGTTGTGGGTGACGGGGAAGACAGTGTAGCACAGAGAAGACAAGTAGTGACTCTGTGACACCTTACTACACTGATGGATAGTGACCGCAATGGGCTGTGGGGGGGACTTGATACTATGGGTGAATTGTAGAAACCACAATGTTTTTCTTGTGTAACCATAAGACTGTATATCAATGATACCTTAATAAAAAATAAAGAAAGAGAGAAAAGAAAAAGAAAAACCAGGAAAGTGAACGACATGGAAACGGGATTCTACCTAAGACAGAAACAAAGGGGATGCCAGCATGACTGAAAAATAAAGAGTTCAAGATCTCACAGCTGTGCAGTAGGCCCAGAAATTGGGTACCCCACATTGAAGCAGGTCAGAAGGCTCTAGGAAAGAATTTTTCAAGAAGATAAAAATGGTAGGAAGAAAATCAGATGTATCTGAATCTAATTTATATAACTTGAAGAATCTGAGGATGAATTAGTTGAGACAAATATATATATGGAGGCAGGGGAATAAAACACTATTAACAAAAAGCACTTAAGAAAGCTAAGATAACTGATTATGGGGATAGTATTTATATAGTCATAAACACTGAAAACACTAATTCAAATGTTACAACATAACCGTCCTGGGAGGATAAGGAGAAAGTGTAGATGCATGCGACAAAGGGTACAGAATAAGGGCTAAATAGTGGATGTCAATAAATAGTGGCCTGAAACTGAAAAATAAAAATTCAGCATTATAAGCATGCCATCCACAGCACAGAGATTAAGTGGAAAAAGAATAAGCTAAGACTTGCCTCTGAGGAGTAAAAGGTTATAGGGAAAGTCCTGCTTCTTTATAACAAGCCTTAAGGAATTCTTTGACTACACATGTGTAACTGATAATTAAAAAACTTACTTGTGTATTGAGGACAAAGAAAGCCACGCTTGACCTGTTGTACTTCCCATCTTAGATGGGAGTAGAGACATGCCCACCTAACAAGCTGAAGTCAATCTTATCACCCAATTCTCTAGGCCAAGAACAGAGAGATTATGTTGTTCTCTACCTTTCTGATCTTGTGTGCCACCAATTATGCTATCAAGATCTTATTTTCAACAAAGACAGACACCCACTTACATCAAGAACTGGTAAATATAAACAGGTATACCATTTATAGTAAATGTCTTACTGGTCAACAGTTAATTTTAATATGAATTCTTACTATGGCGAAAAAATACTGCATCCCACGGAAGAACTAAGACTTCCCCCCCCTCCCAAAGGAGCAGTGATGATTCAAGAATGGAATGGACGTCATGGTTGACATCTCAGAAGGCTGAGAAGCTAAGCCCTAAAGGTCACGGAGAGAACTACAAGGGCTCAAGCTTTTGGAAATCCAGAAATGTCAATCTGGCAAACAAGACCCACACCCCAAATGTACTGAGAAAAACAGTCACCTGATTTCACATCAAACACACTAATGTAGTCTATGGAGCCAGCTGCAATGTGGGTACCAGAGGGATGCCAGCTGAGACTCAGGATGCGACCTTGGGAGTTGTACAAAAAAGAAAGTGACACACATATAAATATACAGCAAAGGGTAATTGAGTTCTCCTTTCACAATCATCTACAGAACTGGTGTCCTACAGTCTTAGCTCTTACCTACTGTGCTCTTGTGAAGAGATACTTCATAAGAAATGAGGAACAATTTTACACTGGAATCCACAATGAGTATTTAAAATTTACTTTAATAATGTATAAATGGTTGAGGGGGGTAAATAAGCACAACCTTTTGAGGGTGATGATAGCAATCTAACAAAATTTAAACATGCATGATTTGGCCCAGTAATTGCACTGGGAATAAAACAAAGAGAAATGTTTGCATGCATATCCAAATATACATATATAAGAACGTTCATTGCTGCAATGGTCATAGGAGAAAAAAGATTAATATCCATCAATAAAATGGAATGCCATGAGTGATGCAGAAGGTTGTCTATGACATACCAAGTGAAAAAACAAGCTTAAAAACAAGCATAAGCACTCCTGTGTATTTGTTTATATGAGTATGCAAAAAAATACCCAAAGGATATTAAGAGCAAACAAAAAAATAGGAATCTGGTTAGTAGAGGATATTACTAATGGACACAAATACATAAGACAGTTACTATCACCTAAAAGAGGGGTCAGTAAACTATGGCCCAAAGGCCAAATCAGGCCCACCAACTTGTTTCTGTAAGTTTTACCAAAACACAGCATGCCTATTTAAGTATTATTTATGGCTACTTTTGTGCTACAATGACAGAGTTGGCAGAGACTGGATTGCAAAATCTAGAATATTTACCACCTGGTGTCTTTACTGAGCACTTCCTAACCCCTGCTCTAGAGGTGGAACATGGACAACTGTTTATAAAACTTCCCCAATTTGAACGCACTAGCAGGATTAAGAACCATGGCTTCTAAAGAAAGAAATCCTAGTTTTGAGACTTTGCACACACTTGTTAAAACTTCACAAAAATAAGCGAGAATTAACAAATCAACTTACACAGCTTTCTTAGTTTGGATTTCCAGTTTTCTTTATCACTTAACCAGGCAATCACAACTATACCACACAGTGAAAAAAGCCTGAGCAAGAGATGGCTTCCAGCACATACCCTGTACTCAGATAAAGTTAACATGTAGATAAAATATTACCTGGACCCATGGGAAAATACCTCATGCCTAGAGGCACAGAAAAATAACTTCTTGTTAAGGCTACTCATGGTCCCACCAAAAATAACCCTTACTTTTCTGCCGATCAAAATTTCTTTCAAACTGGATTTTGTCTGAGGTGATTTGAAATAGTTTCACAGATCCATCTTCACAGCCAACCTATTAGGAAAAAAGAGGTCAAAAACAGAAAATGAGTATTTTATAGAACTAAATTTACATATTTACAAATACACACATCTGCCCCCTCAAAACTATCACTTGCTGTGTTAGAGAAAAATAAGATTGTGAGAAGAAAAAAAGTACTGGTATCAAGAAATGGATAGTATATTCTTGGCAGCCTTCATGTCCTATCCAGAAAGCAGGCTAATCAGTGGCCCAATTCCTGCAAAGGACATGGAAAAGGAGTTGGATTTCACTGCACATTCCTGCTAGAGACCCATGGCCTATTAGCTATATGACTTAAATGGAGACATGTCAGGATATTGTACAAATTAATGCCAATCAAAAAAGAATCATAGGCTTTCCCAGAAAATAAAATCTCTGAAAGCACCCATCCTAATGATTAACAGTAGTGGGGAAAAGTAGAAAATTAGTCTGTGCTCAGTGTTTGAGAAATGCCATAATGAAACAGTTCCACAAGCCAACTTGGGGAAGGACTCAGAATTTTTAATATACATTAGGGCACTGTGAAGCTACAGTAAGATTAACTATTAATGTGCCCTATTTTGAAATGTAATTTACATAAAGCAAAAAAACAACAAAACAAAAAACAGCCTCTAAATCTCCCAATTCTAAAGAACATACTTTGGGAAATGCTGAACTGAACAAACCCTCTCATTTCATAATTGAAATAATGAGGTCCAAAGCAGCAGCAGCAAAGAAGCAAAAGGACAAGAGATTTTAATCCCCAATATCAACTCCAATCTTGTATTGGGGTTGCTGGAGTCCAACTCAGACTGGCATAGCTACATGCCAGATATAGCTTTACCCTCTGAGCACAGGGAAGAAAGTTTAAGTGAGCACAAAGGCAATCCTGGTTTGAACTGCCAATAGTTGCTTACTGACCAAAAGTTGGGAGCCACTGGGGCTGGCAGCCATGCTCCAAATGGGTCCTCCAAAACCATCCATCGCATACTTAATGTTTAATGCCTGCAGATCATACTCGATAATCTCTCCATTGAGTCCGGCACTAAAGAGTCGCTGTCCTTTTGCCCAACACAGAGCTTCTGTAGCTCGAGACTCATGACCTGGGAAAAACTACAGAAACACCATTAGCTTTTCAACCACCACGAATTCATCAGCTACCAGCACTATTTGATCACAAGCAACATGGTGAAAATTAAAATACTTCCCAAGAAATACAGTGTAGAGTTTTGTGCTACCAGAAGATAATGTCTCTTAAAATTTTCACTTTTTTCAGGTTCAAATTTTAGTTATACACTTGGTTTTGTTTCTTTTTACTAGAACTTACTCTGCAAAGCCTAGTCAGTAGAATAAAGTTTGTATCCCATTGTATTTGATGTACCAAATCTTTAAAAAATCAAATCAACTAGCTTGACTGGGTGATGGTTTCAAAAATATACATATGTTCAAAAGTTATGAATATATATACTTTAAATGCAAGCTGCTTATTGTGTCAATTTTATCTGTAAAAACTTTATTTAAAAAATAAACTATTACAGCTCACTCCAATTTCTCATTCAAGTTTCAGATTTCTAAGGGCTTTCTTAGCACTCAAAATTTTTTCATACCTATCAAGGCATTTTATTCTTATATCTAATTGACACAAAAGAAACTGAGTAGGTATAATTTTTCCTCTGAACCTGAAAAGGCCCAACTTGTGGAATAAGTAGCTTGCCTCAATTGCCAACATGGATGTAGATATTCCTATTCCTAGTTTGTATATTCTTTTCACAATAACAGATACAATTTTTTCTTGCTCTGCGAGTGATTAACAGAGGTAAACAGTCTTAAATAGCAGGGAAGAGAGTACAGAGATGGCAGAAGACTAGACTGAATTAATTAACTGCTGAAAAAAGAAAATAGATGACAGAAGAAAATAAGGGACACTAATTAAGGAATGGTTGACATATTCATTCAACAAACATTAACTCAGCAGTGGCTTTGTACTAGGCACATGCTAAGTGCTGGGAATATAGTCATAAATATCACTGACATAAACCCTGTTTTCATAAAACCTCAAGTTTAGTAGGGAAGAAAGACATTAAACAAATATACTATTATATAATAACTCACAGATGATAAGAAAAATCACAGGATGCAACAAGCATGTGCCACAGTATGTGTCTCATATTCCAGAATGTAACCCATTTGTGGTGACCACCAAATTTCTAACTCCTATTAGCTCTTCAGGGGTCAGCTCAGTAAGACATCCCTTCTCAGGATTCCTAAACCGACCTTGTCAGAGTAAGGCACCTCTCCACTATGCTTGTCTCTAGCTTATCATAATATTTACCACATTGTTTGGAAACTGTGTACTTATTTTTCCCCCACTGGACTTTGAGCTCCTTGAAGGCAGGGCCTCTGACATTCGTCTTCATGCCTAATACTTGCACTCACTCATTCATAAACATTTACAGAGTGTCTCAATTCCAAGTAGTAGGCTGCTGGGCACTGAGTCCACTCATTTATCTATTTGTCCATTTATTCCACAGTGCCTGGTAGGGTACATAAGGCACTCAATAAATGAGAATTGAATTATTTTGTTGCACCTGAAATCAGTAACCAGAGCCTTTGAAAAATATTTTGCTTTAACAGTCCTCTACTGTTAACATACTTTACCTAGTTTAAAATCTCCCTTATTCTCAAATTGAGGCATTTAGGTCTATATTCTTTCAGACAGATGAACTAAGGAATCCACCTTCTTGCCATCATGTCACCAGCAAGTTTCATTTTTTCTGAATTAACCAATGAAATGGGTACTGACACCCCAGCAGTAAATGCTGCCTTACCAACGTTACAAATGGTGTAGAGACTGATACAAACCAATCTCAACGATTTCCTTCTTGTTGTACCCAAAAGATCCAGCAAACCTGCTTCCAAATGACAGTGAGCTGCCACAATTCCTAGGTAGGATCTTTCTAACCAACTTTACACAGATCAAAACTCTGAGCTCAGACAAGAGATTGCATATTTGCTATAGAAGTTATGTGGTTCTAAACAACTCCAAAAAAAAAGATGAGAGTCACTTTCTTTTGATCTCTTTGAACATAAAAGACACATAAAACTTTGTACAATTGAACTTAAGATGAAAATTAACACCAGAAATACCCAGTCAGGCTCCCAAATGACTTACTTTCTCCTGAAAGTAGTTTGCTGACAAGTTATAAATTTCCACAGTGCTATCTGTTCGTGAAACAGCCAATCTGTTTGACTGGTTATGGTAAGCCACACAGCGGATCCCTGATGGAACATAATTAAAGAAACGTACACGATGGACCTTAAATTCTCCCATTCCCTAGAGGGGAAAAAAAGTCATTGATGTTAA
>JAVSCE010011130.1:0-94723 GCA_032199065.1 Smutsia gigantea
ATTAATTTCTAACCTCTCCTTAATAAACCTTCATTGTAAACATTAGAAAATCACAAGGGAATGTTTAGTTCTACTCATTCTTCTCTCACACCAAGGTCTTAAATTTCACTCTGTGAGTTTGCACATTTCAAGTAGAGAATACTATTTTTCTAAAAACTTATGTGTCCTTGATAATTAAATTAGTTTTGATGAAAAACTCTCTGAAAAAGGTAGAAATGAAAATGCTTTAAGTTAAATCCAGGATTAGCGAGAGATAGCCAGTAAAGCTACTATACTCACCAAGCCTGAAGGCTTAAAATTGAGGGATACACCCTGCCACCATACACACATCTAAATGAAAGAACAGTAACCTTTAAAAGAATGCTACCACCAGTTAAATAGAGTCCTGCAAAAAGTTATTGGAACTTTTTCCCAAGGTACACCTTGCACCCAAATATTTTATTTGAATATGGATTGCTGGTCTTGTCTTCCAATACACACACACACACACACACACACACACACACACACACACACACATCACAGCACTGGGAGGAGAAAGAATTGAAATACATATATTTATATACAATATTTGTAATTCTAGAAAACAAAAAATGAATACTAGCATTTTTCCCCCAGTTTCATGAAGATTCAAGAAAGAAGCAGCATACTCTGGGTGCTCCGCATTCTTTGAGTCAAGGAGAAGCTCCAACCTTGCGTATAATGCCATACGATTTCCAGTTCTACCAAAAGAATGTCAGAAGTGAGAAACAATTACATTTCTGCCTCTTTTGCTCAGTGATCCATATTTATGTAGGGTTGTGTTTTATTTATTATAACGTTCAGTTTTATTCTAGGTGGAAGTCATTATTAAGATATTGATGAATAAACGAACTACAGGACAAAAATAAAAACTAATTAGGTGGTCTCATTTAAAAAAAATAGTTTGAAGAGTTCAAAATCTGAGACAGAGAGACTTGGACATAAATCAGAAGAAATTGCTTATTATTTCCAGTAGATTTAATTTAAAACAAGCTACAGGGGAGACCATCGTAAGGAAATGATATAAATCTTCAATTAGAATAATTAAAACCTAATTGTGATTTAATTACAGATTAGATTAAATTTTGCCAAATTTAAAAGTAAAATTCAATTGAACAGTAATGCTTTATTGAAGATTTGTTAGATTTAAAAGCTTAGACTTTGGAATTGTGGAACGTAAGTACTAAAAAAGACCTATTCTTTTGCCTATGTATATAGGTTTTAAATTAAAACAGTTGCATAATTTCAGGGCACTAAAGTTTTTAAGATGAAAGAATTAGCAATCATTCCTCCTCATGCTATATAAATGCTTACAACATATGAAATAAACATGTACTTTCACTCTTCTCAGAGGAATATCAGCTTCAAGAACAAACCAAAATATTGAGGATTAAATCATACTTGGGGCTTATATAGTTGCATGCCCAAAGCATTTGAAAAGGCTTTCAAGAGAAGGGAGTGCTTAAAAAGATTATAACTCTCAAGACCATTGTAACTAAGCATATTGTGCTACAAATAAATCCTGTTTTGTTAACAGAAAATAGGTGCTGTAAAGACTGTCATTTAGAAGGAAAATGTAAGCTGTCTATGCAAATAATAAAAACTTTTTGATTAAATGAGGTGAAGCTCTGATGTCTCCAGAGCTTTAGTATGCTATTCAGCAATTATGTCCCTATTGAGATTTAATTATCCCATTGGATATTTATTTACTACTACATATTAAGTTACAGTATACCATTAGAGGTGGTGGACTAATAAATACATAACTACTGCTAGATAGAAACAGCTTAGCCAAATAATTATTTCCAATTACTTCAAATATTTAACACTATGCCCAGAACAATGCCTTGCCCAGAGTAAGCATTCAATATATAATTTTTGAAATGAGAGGATGAATGACCTGACCTGCATTTTATTTGGCAGCTTTTATCTGATCTCCTTTGTAATGAACTTTATAAAGATCCACTTAGAACTTTAACTTGAACATCAAACCACATTAAGCAAGCTTGGGGAAGGAAAGTAACACAGAGAAATGGAAAAATGTAGACGCTTGCTCACAAGTAAGAGGGACTTATTTTACACATCCTGCTTGACTTACTTTTTCTGCCAAAAGCTACCCTAACTTGGCAAGAGAATATTTACGATGTTAAAAACTGATACACAAAAGACTAGAGATAAAGCCTTTGGATAACTATTTCCATTTTGTAGTTCTTCAAAAGAAAGAAAAGAAATGATCTGCCCACGTTAAAGTGAGCTTACTGGCTCCCAGTAAATTGATATTTATATTACGCCTCTTATTCAGAATTTAGAAAAAGTCATCAAGCTTTCAAAATGATCCCTATCATGATGACATTTCCACAGCAATGAAACATAAGGAAGTTACTCTGAGACTTAACAGTGTTTCCCAAACTATTCAGATAAACTTCTGTTCTTTGAGATAGTCTGTGTGTGTGTGTGTGTGTGTGTGTGGTGGGGTAGGCGGGCTTTCTGGAGGTCAAGTAAATTCAGGAAGACTATTAAACAAATCTAAACATGTTTCTTAACCACAAGATTCTCCAAAGCTTTAATATACTAGCCTTCATTTTGAGTTTCTTCAAAGAAAGCATAAACTGAATATTAAGATAAATTATGGTATATAAAAGAAAGGAATCAAATTAGAAAGAACATTTGAGATCCATTATTAAATCCATGACCCACTGATTTCTAAACATAGTTTTTTATCAGCAGGACTGTAATCATGGAAGGTGTTGGAGAGGAGACAGAGCTGACTCACTCTTTAGGAAATAAACACTGCATGTTACCTGCACAGTCATCCTGTCTCTTAGAGAAGCTGGAGAGATGTCTGCAGGGGATGAACAACATACAGGCCTGCAGCTGTGAACACAGCCAGGCCCATTCATTTAGTGCCATCTGTGGCTGTTTTTGAGTTTTGAGGGTAGAGTTGAATAGCTATGGCTGGCAAGCCAGAAATATTTAGTATCTTGCCCCTTAAAAAGAAAAGGTTGACAGTCTCTGCATTAGTGGTTAGGGGTACACACTCCAGAACCAGACAGCCAAGCTTCAAGTCTTGGCTCATTTCTGACTTTAGGCAAGTTACTTAACCCTTCTGTGCCTCAGTTTCCTTATCTGTAAAACAGGAATAATAATTTGATCTACCTCAGAGGACTGTAATGAAAACCAAGTAAGTTAATCCATGAGAAGCATTTAGACCTTGTGATTCACATACATGCCTGACACATGTATAGTGTATCTAAATAAACTATTGCTATTATTAGTACCTGCTATTATATTAAGGTTGCAATTTGCCCAGCTAAAAGTCTGTTATTAGCCATCCTTTCTCATAGCTAGAGGTGATCAGTGCGATGTAGGTAGAAATCATTGATACTGCTTCCAGGAAGTCTCCTGAAAGGGAGTTGCCTCAGCTGGGCAGCATGTCCTTTACCCTTCTTCCCCTTCCTCCTTATACTTGTTGGAATATAAGTATGATGCTTAGAACTCTAGCAACCATCTTGGGCCATTAGACATCCTTGAAAATGAAAGCTATATGCTAATGACAACAAAGAGACCAGTGGAGCACAGGAATCTCCTGACTGCAGCTTCGGTATGAGCCTAGCAAAAATAAATCACAAACTTGTTTTAGTTCTGTCTCTTAGACTTTTCTGTAACATGCAGCTAAACATAATTCCTGAGATCAGTGAATCAATTAAAATCATTATTTTTCTTTTTCTGACCCAGGTGGGAAGAGGTGGTAATAATAATGCCATTTTTTTGAAAACATTAGAGTGACAGGGCTTCATATTTCAACTTTAACTGCAGTTTTGCATCAAGATCTCCTTTTAGACTGCTTAAAACAGGACAATCCATTTCATTCTAATCTCTTCATGGATTATATATTATTGTGGGGGAAATTTCAGCTATCATTTAGCTCCAGCAGAGCATGATTTCTCATTACTACCCTGCAGTTATCAGAAGAGTTTCCTCTCAAGGTTGTAATCATTACGAAATGGCAATGAAGTGCTTAGTCAAAAGATAGTAAAGTATGCTTCAATTAAAACCTGAGAGCAACACAAATCTTTCTTTCCTTTCTTGACTCATGCATGAAAGCTGTCTAGATGAACACTTAACTACTCAATTAGAAACCAGCCCTAGATAAGGCTTAACAAGGGCCATAATGGCAAATACACCATGAGGGAAGCATTAGCAGATGCTGTCGTATCCTATTAGCAGGCGTTGGCCACATAGGGGATTTAATTTTTGTCTTGATAAGGCCGTGTATGTCATTTTAAAAGATGTCACTCCGTTCAATTAACACATGACATACATGCTAGTATGATATAATCATTCATAGATCTCAAGTAATTATGTTATCTTATTGGTAAAAATCACTTGGTAAAATGTTGCTTAGATGGATATTTCTTAATGCATCTACATCCTCCATCTTTAGCCCACATACAGGTACCTCTGTTTCTTAGAATTAAAAGCAGAATTAGATATAGTGGCAGGTGAAGAAAGTACTTTTAGCAAGTGGTTACAAGGACACTGTAACCGCTTGTAAGTATTTAAAAATGACTCCAGCTTTGATTTGATAGATTCTTAAGCAGATTACTGAGAATTGGTACCCAGGCTAATGCTTTCTTCTCTTGGAAATGGTCAAACTTCCAAATTAAATGGAGACAACTGCAAATGTCTTTTTATAAGTATTTTCATATGAAAACAACACAAAATTATGACAACAAAATAACTATATAAGCAAAATCCCCAAAGCTAGTATTGCAAACATGATAAAAATGTGTAATGGCCTCCCCCATCTCACTCAGAGCCAAAAAGTAAGTCCTTACTAAGACCTACAAAGCCCTACATGATCAGGTGCCCACTTCCCTCTAAATTCATCTCCTACCACTCTTTCCTTTCTTCTCTTCCCTCAGCCACACTGTTCTTTGCACTAGTCCTCAAACAGAGAAGATGTGTTTCTGCTACAGGACCTTGCAATTGCTGTTCATTTTGCACCTGACTCCTTCCCAAGAAAACCCCCACAGTGACTTCCCCAATAAGACTGGCCAACCCTTATGAAAATGCAGGAATCTCCTCCCTCACTCCTTCTTTAATTTTTCTCATGATGTACTGTAATTTTTACCTATTTATCTGGCATATTATTTGTCTCTCCAGGTTATGTTTTCATGAGAGTAGCGATTTATGTCTGTGTTATTCATTAGTAGATTCTCAGTACCTGCAATAGTACATGGCACACAGTAAGTGCTAAATAAATATTTGTTAAATGAATGAATGAATGACTGGATAATGAAAAATTTTAACATAGTAATTTATAAAATGTTACTAATATCAATTTGGTGCATATTCTTCTAAGACTTTCTAGACATATGCCAATATATATTTGTGCTCGTGTATATCTTCACACATATGTAAGCATACATGCATAGACATACATACTTTATATTTTTCACTGAACTACATATACAGATTTAATGTAACTTATGAGAAATAATTTTCTTCAGATGACTTTATTTTTACATTATAAGTAGTCAATAGACAGCTTCCTATGCCATGTATATGTGTTTCATTTTTTATAACAATGTTTTTTAACCAGTTTATATCTTTAAGTTAATTTTAGCTTTCTGGTGTTTTTACCTGTATCCTTTACACTTATGTTAATGTATCTGTAGACAAACTCCTGGAAGTACAATTGCTTGTGTCCATTTTCAGCTTATTAGGGAATATTTTAAGCATATGCTAAAATAAACATAAAATTGCCATATATTTACCATCTACCTTCAACCATTATCAACAATTGGTTAGTGCTGTTTCATTTATATTCCCATCCATCTCCTCCCTTCCCATTTTACTTTGAAGGAAATCATTTTTATGATTTACAGCCTTTTTTATGAGGCCAATCATGTCATTTCGTCCATACATATTTCAATACCTCTGAGAGATAATGACTCAGTTATTTAGACATAACTGTGATACCATTTGCACACCTTAAAATTAAATAGTTCTTTTAAAATCTTCAAATATCTAGTTAGTGTTCATATTTTCAATTGCCATCTCTCTCATAGTTTGAATGGGGAGCCCCATGTATTTCATTCATGAGGCTGATTAGGTCTCTTAAATCTTTTCTATCCTTGTTTTTTTTTCTGGTTAGAGACCACGCTGTGTGCTTTGTGGAGTCTACAACAATCTGAATTTTGCTTGCTGCATCACTTGGTGTATTTTACCACATTTCTCTCTATTCTCTGCATTTCTTCTATCTGATGGAGTCAGATCTAGAAGTTTCAGTAGATCCAGGTACAATGGTTTTGACAAGACTATTGGTGGTGGTGATTTCTTGTATCAGGAAGCAAATCATGTCTGGTTGTCAGTCTTTGTAAGGTTGACAGGAGCCATTAATAATCACATCCATATTTATGTCAGTACAGTGCCAGCCACTGTCATTACCCAGGGCTTATTTCCTAGTCATTCCCCAAGAAGGGTTCACACACACAGTATTTGCTAAGCTAATAGATGTTCAAAAAAGTTTAATTACAGCTTTTATGCTAAAAAGACAGTATGGCTGGAAAAAATTATTGACTCACATTTACTTTTCTTGGGTATGTAAAATATGATTCAATATATTTTACTTCTGTGTCTTTTGGCATAAAATGCTACAATTGAAAATCTGATGGCAGTCTAATATTTTTTTCCTCATAAGGAACATCATATTTTTGATTTAGTGCTCACAGGGCTTTTTTTTCTGGGAATTACTAAATGTCATTAAAATATGTCCTCAATATTGACGATTATGGGTCAAGTTTTCCAGGATGCATACCTCTTCATTATTGTTTTTATTTCAGGATAGTTTAGTTTTCCTGAATTACAACTTTTAGAATTTTTTCTGTCATTGATTGCCTTGTTCAGGGAGATTTTATATATAAAATCTTTTGTCCTTTTTCCCTCAAAATTTCTTATTGTTTTCATTTTTGTTTCTATGGTTTTATTTTTTCTTTGTATCTTTTTTAAGAAATTATCTATTGAGTTTAGCAGCTCATGTGTTCTTTATAATTATTTTCATTAATGAATTAATTGTTCTTTTTGAATTCAATCACCTTATTTGGACTTTTAAAATTCTGGCCTATATTGTTCTTTTATAACTTCTATTATTTTAGTTTTTTTACTTGATTTGAAATTTTCAGTTTGTAATTTTCATCTTTTTTGAGCATGTTTGGCCTGCTTTCAGGTCTGTAGGAAGTTTCCTGCCCCACATTTTTTTTTTGACTTCCAAAAACTTGGTATGAGTTTCAAATCGATCACTTTCTGTAGCCATTCCTGTTAGTCTTCCTTCTCTTTTCTTTCCCTGAGTTGCCCCGATCCTACTCAACTTAGGATTCTGTTTCCAACCATTTCTTCTCATTGTGGGACTTTATCCTAGAAGGGAACTTCCACTGGTTAGTTTTGAGCGTTTACAGAAACCAGATTGCTCCATCCCATGAAACCTTATCATGGAACGCGGGCATCAAAAACTGAAATGTGCAAAAAAATGTCCGCACTTCGCTGCTGTGCCTTCTGGTGAGACTCTGGGAATTTGGGGGCTTCTTTTGGGTCATTCGGATCCCATTTTCTTCATTCCTGTCCCTCCTATAGGTGCTCTACAAACTGTAAGTATTTAGTTATTGGTGGTTTTATAGTTTTATAGGTTTTATAGTTATGGGTGGTTTATTCCCATGTGCTTGTATTTTGAAGCCTGTGGAAATACTTTGTCATCATTTTCACTGTAGTTGCTGGGAGACTTGGTTTTCCTGCACTGGTTTGTAAGTCTCTTTTTAAGATGGGATTTTGGAAGTTCCAAAATGCCACTACAACCATCTTTCCAGAATTTTCTAAAAGAGAGAGTGTGTAGGTTGTTAATTTTGATAGATAGCAGCAAATTTGTCTTAATAAAGGCTACTTCATTGCATTTTCACATACAATTTATGAGTGTTTTTTTCCCCAAACCATGGCTAACATTAGATATTTTTATAATTTTCATCTTTGACAGCAATAAGTGAACAGTGGTTCATCACTAATTTATGTTACCTTTCATGAATGAAACTTAAAAAGGAAGAGCTTATTTGGGGTCTTTTCATGGCTGTACTAAGCAATCATGTATGTTTTCATATGAACTAATGCTTGAAATCCTTTGAACATGTCTGACAGGTTGGCAGTCTTATTTGCACTGATTCATTATTTTAATGTATTTTAAAATTGGTTAGAGAATTTTAATATAGTAATTTATATGTGCCATAAAACTGTCTTTTGTCTTATGTGAATATCCTGTTATTTAAACATTCTATTATCCAACTAGTCTCTGTTTTCCTCAATGATTTAAAATCCCTCATTTATGAAATTACACAACTGTTCTTGGATTGACAACAGACATTTAATTCTGATTCACTGAACTATCTGCCTACTCTTTTTTCTATTAATATTCATTTGAAATTACTATCTCTACAATATGTTTTAATATCTATAAGGTCCCTCTGAACACATTTTTCTTTCTCTCAAATGAAAGTTAGCTGGAATTTTTACTTTCTAAGGAAATCAGTGGCTTGCGGGAGATTATATAGCTAAGGGTGGGCAGACGCAACATTTGAAATAAAATCTGCTGGCTCCAAAATTTATTTACATAGTTTTTCTTTAAAGATCCAATTGTTCTAGCTAAAGAAAAACAGGTCTGTGGTGTGTTTGTTCTGTGTGCTGGATACTTTGCTAACGGCTAAGGCTACAAAGATAATTACTTTGTTTCTAGACTTGAGAGTTTATTGTCTAATATCCTATTGTTATCCTCTTCTGTTGCCAGTTTTCTTCCAGAATAACATACATATCTTTATAAAGCCTTTTAAACCTACAGAAGTAGTCCTGTTTAATATCTTAAATATATCAGTCAGGCACAGAGACAGTTTCTAAAATAATTTTTGTTTGTATTCATTTTTGTGGGAGAAAAATATTTAAAAAGGAATAGAAGCAAGGTTTATATTTTTAAAATAACAGAGTAAGTATAATTTCTTTGAAAAATCAGTGCCTTTTGGAGTTTATGCATTAAGGTCCTAACTCATATTCCCTAATTCCCCTTTAAAGATTGATATATTGGAAAACACAAGCCGGGTCTCAAGTCCTTCATCCTTACATCAGTTGTTTATAGCTGCACAGAATATTACCCTGAAACTTAGTGGCTTAAAGCAACAATATTTATTATCTCCGTTTCAGTAGGTCAGGAATCAGCCCTGTGTCAGCTGCAGCCAATCAAGATGTCAGCCAGGACCACAGTCATTGTAAGGTTCTAGTGACTAAGGGTCCACTTCCAAGCTCACTCATCAGGTTGTTGGCAGGATTCAAGGCCTCACTTTTTCACTGGCTATTGGTCAGTAGCTGCCCTCAATTCCATGCCACTTGGACCTCTTTATAATACGACTCACAACACGGAAGACTGCTTCATCAGATCAGGCAAGCAAGACGACAAGATAAAGTTGTGCAAGCAAATGGCGGTCTGATTTTCATCCAGTCTTGGAAGTACTATCCCATCACCTTTGCTGGATTTGATTTATTAGAAGCAAGTCCATGGTTCATCACACCACACCCAAGTGGAGGGGGCTTTAAAAGGACATGAATGACAGGAAGCAGAAATCATTATGGATCATCTTAGGAGTCTGCCTACAACTCTCGTCTCTGTACTGCTTCTACAACCCTGGCTCATCTGTATAATAGAGAGTCACAGGGGAGAGAAACATTTATAAATTATCAATAAATGAAATCTAAAATTATGCTTGGAATATAATCCTGTCAAATATTTATTTTTCTATTATTAATAATAGCTAACATTTATTAAACACTGTATGGCCAATGCTGGACTAAATGTTGGACAAGTTTTATCTCATTTAGTATTCACATGAAGTTACTAGTTCAATGTGAAGAGTCAGGTGATACCATTTCCCTCATGTTATAATTGAGGAAGTCAGAATGCAGAGAATCTAATTTACCTGCCCCAAGTCATATATCTAGTATAAGCCAATCAACCTATCTCTAATTCCATAATTGCTACTACTACATTATAAATAAGGTATTTTTTAGACTCCTTTTAAATAGTGTGAACTAGATACTCTCTATTTCATTGTTAGTAACTAATTTTGAGACCAAAATCATCTTCTAGGTAGGACTTTTTGGTGTCTGTTAAAAAAAAAAGCCAGGTATGAGTTAAAATCCACACAAACATCATGCAGTAAGGCTCTGCTGCACAGAAATTTTATGTCTGCAGCAATTATTACCCTGAACTGTGAAAAAACTGGAACAGACACAAACCATTTGGAGATAATTGTACTGACATTCCTACTTCATTACTTTTAATAGAACGGAATTGTGGAGCTCATGCCAGGGAGCGTGAGCACTACCTTCAGGAGGAAGGCATGCCACATGTCCTTACTCACAACTGAATGGAATGCTTTTGGCAGGAGGTCACTTTGCAGCACGAAGGACACATTCCTTTCATTAAGAGACCATCCTTAATTAAAATGAAATAATTTAAAAAATGGTTTTAGATGATCCTGTGCATGTAGCTGAACTAGAGTTAAGAGAGACTAGATGATAGAAAGTAGTTACAGAATGAATCTCTCTATACAAAATTGAATTCATACCAGTATATATCAAGCATTTCTAGATAACCCAGTCTTTTAAGCTCTGAGGAGGACTAAAACCAAGATAAACCAGACACGTTCTCAAGGGTACTTATGTATTCAGTGAGTTAGGAGAATAAGAAAACTTTGATACATTTTATTGGAAACAAATTTAACTAATAAAACTAAACAGTTTAACATAATACTCAGGTCCTATTATCTGTGTCAATGAACTTCAAGGCTCTAAAACAACCAGTCCATTTTTTGTACCATGACTCTCCAATTAATCACTCAAGCCACTTCACTGAGTGTCTGTTGACAACAGGTTGTGTCTCTCTGCTATTCTCACTTATTCAACTAGCGATTGCATATGCCCTCCTGTCAAGAGATTTTTTCTGACTAATGCTACTTCACACATTGTTTATTTTTACATATTTTAAAACTATAAAATATATCACAGTTACAGAAGAATCCCTAAAGTGTATAAAGAATAATTAATTGATACTTTTTAAATCAATACCTAAATTAGGAATTAGAAACTTGCCAGTAAGTCATACGTCTCTTGTGTGCCCCTTCTTTGCTTTCTCTGTTCCTCTCAACATGTGTCTTTTCTCGACAGCTTTATCACGTGTTTGTGCATCCCTAGGAAGTATAATTTTGCTTTGCCACCATATTTTTGAATGGTCTTTAAGTGGAATCACATTGAATCATTGCATGACGTTTATTTTTTGCTAAATTCCATGTTTGTGAAAGCCACCCTTGTTGATGTGAATGCCTATAGTCTATTTTTATTGTTGTAGAGCATTCTATTTTATCAATATACTATAATTCATTTATCCAGTCTACCACTGTTGGAAGATTCAGATCACTTCCTGTTTGGGACTATTACATCACTGTTCCTATGAGCATTCCCAGTGCATGTTTTCTTGTACATGTTTGTAAGAACCTTTCAGGTTTTCCTCATTTTTACTAGATGATGCCAAATTATTGTCAATTTTACAAGATAATTCTAAACCATTTCAAAAGTGAATATACCTGCCATGTATGAGAATTTCTGTTGTTCTACACCCTCACCAACACTGGTATTTTCTTCTCTTTCTTCTTATGAGTTCTCGTTAGCCTCATGATCATGCACTACTTTCTCATGTTTTTTGTAGTCTAAGCTTTTTGATTATTGATGAAGTTGAGCATAATTTCATATAGCTATTGATCATATGGATATCCATTTACATGAAATACTTATTTTGGTCTGGCACCATCTTAATTTTGGTTCATTTTCTTTTTCTAATTTATTTATAGGAGTTTTTCATCAAGACCTGAATTCTTAGTTATATGTGTTGAGAATATCTTTTCTCATTTTGTTACTGTGTTTCATTTAATTCATGGTGGCTTTTGATTAAGACTTATATTTTAATATAGTCACAGATATAAATATATATGTATTATAATACTTTCCAAATTGATCTAAAGATTCAATCAATTTATATCAGAATCCCACTGATGGTTTTGCAGAATTTGACAAGCTTTTGCTAACATTCATATAGAAGTGGAAGTACTCCAAACAACAAAAACAAACTTTATAAAGGACAAAGTTGAAGGACTTTTAGTTCATGATTTTAAAACTTTCTACAAACTACATATCAAGTCAATAAGATACTGATATAAGGATTGACATGCATATCAATAGAATAGAATTGAAATTCCATCAGTAAACCTGTATACTTATGATCAGTTGATTTTGACAAGGTGCTATGCAATTCAGTGGGAAGAGGAGAGCACAGAAGCCTATCTATAAATGATCCTGGGACAATTAGACATCCACATGAAAAAGAAAGAATTTGGTCCTTTACCTCACATCATATACAAAAACTAACTCAAAATTAATCAAAAACCTAAAAGTAAAAGCTAAATATATGAAACTCTTAAAAGAAAACATAAGAGCAAGTTTTCATAACTTTGGATTAATAAATGGTTTTTAGTTGTCATGCCCAACACAAAGACAATAAAAAAGTAAATTAAGTTTCTTCAAAAATAAAAATGTGTTTTAATGTACACCATCAAGGAAGTGAAAAGACATTCCACAGAATATATTTGCAAATCATAAGAGATTTATATACAGAATATATAAAAAACTCTTACCACTTAACTAGAAAAGGTTAACCTAATTAAATATTGGGTAAAAAATTGCATAGACATTTCTCCAAAGAAGATATACAAGTGGAAAATAAGCACATGAAAAGAAGTATTCAATAACACCAGCCATTAGGGAAATGCAAATCAAAATGACAGTGAGATACCACTTCACACTCACAAGAATGGCTGAAATGAAAAAGAGACAATAACAAGTTTTCGCAAGGATGTGCAGAAACTGGAACCATCAAACACTACTCGCGTTAGTAAAAAAGGTGCAGGCACTATGTATGACAGTTTGGCAGTTCCTCAAAAGATTAAATATAGAGCTACCATATGATGCAGCAAATCTCCTAAAATATCCAAGAGAACTGAAAACATATGCCCACATTGAAATGTGCATACAAATATTCACAACAGCATTATTTATGATAGTCAAAAATAGAAACAAACCAAATGTCCAGTAACTAATAAATGTAAACACAAAATGTGTCACACTCATAAAATGAATACTATTCATCCAGAAATACTGGCATGTGCTACAACATGAATGAATATCAAAAAATATTGTGCAGTGTAAAAGAAACCAATCACAAAAAAGCACATTTTGCATCATTCATTTGCATGAAATCTCTAGAACAGAAAAATCTGTAGAGGGAGAAAGTAGATTAATACTTGCCAAGGGCTGGGGGAAAGGGAAAATTTGATGTGACTGCTAATGTGTACAGAGATTCTTTAGGGGGTGATAAAAATATTTTGAAATTAGATAGTGGGTATGTTCATACAATTCTATGAACATTAACAACCACTAGACTGTATACTTTAAATGAATTTTATATTATATGAGTTATATCTTAATAGATTATAAGAAAATTTTATTCACATTGTGGATTTGTCTATTTTTTCCTATTATAACTTTTGTTTTTATCTTAATATAAAAATTCATTAACATTAAAATGGTTATATTTTTCTAGGGAATTACATCATTTATTTATCTTAAGCAACTATTTTTTAACTCTTCTTTTTGACTTAAAGTTATTTATACAATTACAACAACCTTCTATAAGAATTTGGCTGACTGAATTTTTAAGAATTCTTTAACTTTTAACTTCTCTTTTTTTCCAACTCCAGATGTTTCTCTTACAAGTACCAAGGCCCTTGGAAAGGCCCTAGCAATGTATTCACTGGATACATATTTTGAATAAATTTGAGTGTTAGGTATTTTGGTTGTTACTGATTCAGATTCCTACTATCTTACACTCAATTTTTTCCTAAGCCATTCTTCCTCTCCCTTTGGGTGGCAATAGAGTGGCCCCAGGAATATTTTTGGTTCAGCTAAGGGGATAAATACTGTAGGTCTACAAGGATAAATCTCCTGAATAATTATTGCTTGCCATGTTGATGATGTAGGATTGCCTTCCAGGAGTCCTTCAACTGTGCCTCATGCTGACTCACCTGGCATCATGCCACTGAAATGTGATATGGCCCAGAGACTGAACTGCCATATGAACTTGTCCTACCCTACCTGGTACCAAAAACATATGTGAAATGGAAGAGAAATAAGTTTTGGAAATATGAATGCAGGAATTTACCTGTGGAAAATTTCTCACATCAAAGAGGTTTGAAATTGTAATTTAGTTCTTCAGGATGCTTAGTCAAAACAGAAGCTCGCTCCCATTAGGTATACTCAGTAATTCAATGTACAATTATAAATACACTTTTTAAAAAGTGTCTTACTAAACAGAATCTATTACACCTCCTGAGTTTTGTAGGGCACAAACCTGTAGATAACCTACAAATAAGTACATCAATGTGTTCAATCTCATGTTTTATGCATCTCAACATAAGGGAGCACATCTTAGTATATCTAATGAATCTTGTCCTTTAAGTTCGGATGACATATAGTTTTTGTACTACAAAAAAAAAATTCCTGCTGATGTGACCCAAAATACTAACATTGATAAATATAACATAAAACAG
Organism: Smutsia gigantea; assembly: GCA_032199065.1. Classification (NCBI taxonomy): domain Eukaryota; kingdom Metazoa; phylum Chordata; class Mammalia; order Pholidota; family Manidae; genus Smutsia; species Smutsia gigantea. The sequence goes on from JAVSCE010011130.1 coordinate 14,769, forward strand.
TCCATACAATGAGGATATCAACAAATACTTGGTTAATGAGTACATAATTCTTTCATGTATTTCCCTGAACAAGAAAATTTTAAATGTCCTTAAATCTTACAGTTCACATATTAAATATGCCTAGAGAGGTTTCTTAATTTTGACAAGTATCGTTAAAAGATTTACATGACATTACCAATAAGTTGTAAGTCTGAAATGTTTCTATTACTCAATATTAAAAGAAATTTCAATTATGCTTAAAACGTTGGAATTATCTATTTTGTTTACTAAAAAAATTCCAAAATTGTTATTATATGAGGAGTAATACAAAAGTATGCAGCCAAAAAATTTAGGGTAATATAGGTGTGCGCAAGAGGAAAATTTTGAAAGTTTTGTTTTGGCTTCTGGCATTTGTGGTATTTTTATCAGCTTTTTATGACTTGTAATTTGTTCGATTTCTTTTCTCATTCAAAATAAACATTAAAATTTGTACCTAATTGGCTATTAGTTACTTTTTATTCTTTTCCTTAGAGAACCCCAAGTTAAATAAATCTTTGGCCTCTTATGAAACCTGAGTTTGTGTCTATCCTTTCCTCTGGGAGGGCCACTCACTTTCATTTTTGTCATTAAGTTCAGATAAAATGGTATTTCACAGTGGTCTTGATAGGCATTTCCCTAGTTACTATTAATGTTCGTATTGGCCATATGAATTTTTCCATCTTTGAAAAGTCTCTTTATTCCTTTTGATAATTTCTTTTATCTTTTAAAAGTTTTTCATATTGATTTGTGGAAGATTATTTAGAACACCTCAATATTTTGTTGGTTAAATATATTGCAACTATTTTCTATCACTTACAACATTAGGGTGTCTTGATTTTTTTTTATTTTGGTATCATTAATCTAGAATTACATGTGCAACATTATAGTTACTAAACTCCCCGCTTCATCAGGTCCCCCCCCCCACTTGCCCCATTACAGTCACTGTCCATCAACATAGTGAGATGCTATAGAATCACTACTTGTCATCTCTGAGTTGTACTGCCCTCCCAGTGCCCCCCCAACATTATGTCTGCTAATTGTAATGCCCCTTTTTCCCCCTGGTCCCTCCTTTCCCACCCATCCTCCCCAGTCCCTTTCCCTTTGGTAACTGTTAGTCCATTCCTGGGTTCTGAGAATCTGCTGCTGTTTTGTTCCTTCAGTTTTTTTCTTTGCTCTTATGCTCCACATATGAGTGAAATCATTTGATACTTGTCTTTTTCCACTTGTCTTATTTCATTGAGCATAATACCCTCTAGCTCCATCCATGTTGTTGCAAATGGTAGGATTTGCTTTCTTCTTATGGCTGAATAATATTCCATTGTGTATATGTACCACATCTTCTTTATCCATTCATCTACTGATGGACACTTAGGTTGCTTCCATTTCTTGGCTATTGTAAATAGTGCTGCAATAAACATAAGGGTGCATCTGTCTTTTTGAAACTGGGCTGTTGATTCTTAGGGTAAATTCCGAGGAGTGGAATTCCTGGGTCAAATGGTATTTCTATTTTGAGTTTTTTGAGGAACCTCCATACTGCTTTCCACAATGGTTGAACTAATTTGCATCCCCACCAGCAGTGTAGGAGGGTTCCCTTTTCTCCACATCCTCGCCAACGTTTGTTGTTGTTTGTGTTTTGGATGTTGGTCATCCTTACTGGTGTGAGGTGATATCTCATTCTGGTTTTCATTTGCATTTCTCTGATCATTAGAGATGTGGAGCATCTTTCATGTGCCTGTTGGCCATATGAATTTTTTCTTTGGAGAAGTGTCTATTCATATCCTCTGGCCATTTTTTAATTGGATTATTTCCTTTTTGTTTGTTGATGTGCATGAATCCTTTGTATATTTTGGATGTCAACCCCTTATCGGATATGTCATTTATGAATATATTCTCCAATACTGTAGGATGTCTTTTTGTTCTACTGATGGTGTCCTTTGCTATACAGAAGCTTTTCAGCTTGATATAGTCCCACTTGTTCATTTTTGCTTTTGTCTCCCTTGCCTGGGGAGATATGTTCATGAAGAAGTCGCTTATGTTTGTGTCCAAGAGATTTTTGCCTATGTTTTTTTCTAAGAGTTTAATGGTTTCATGACTTACATTCAGGTCCTTGATCCATTTTGAGTTTACTTTTGTGTATGGGGTTAGACAGTAGTCCAGTTTCATTCTCTTACATGTAGCTGTCCAGTTTTGCCAACACCTGCTGCTGAAGAGGCTGTCATCTCCCCCTTGTATATCCAAGGCTCCTTTGTCATATATTAATTGACCATATATGTTTGGGTTAATGTTTGGACTTTCTGTTCTGTTCCACTGTTCTGTGGGTCTGTTCTTGTGCCAATATCAAATTGTCTTAATTACTATAGCTTTGTAGTAGAGCTTGAAGTCTGGGAGCGTAATTCCTGCTCTTTTATTCTTCCTTCTCAGGATTGCTTTGGCTATTTGGGGTCTTTTGTGGTTCCATATGAATTTTAGAACTATTTGTTCCAGGTCACTGAAGAATGCTGTTGTTATTTTGATAGGGATTGCTTTGAAACTGTAGATTGCTTTAGGTAGTATAGCCATTTTAACAATATTTATTCTTCCTAGCCAAGAGCATGGAGTGAATTTCCATTTGTTAGTGTCCTCTCTAATTTCTCTTAGGAGTGTCTTATAGTTTTCAGGGTATAGGTCTTTCTCTTCCTTTGTTAGGTTTATTACTAGGTATTTTATTCTTTTTGATGCAGTTGTGAATGGAACTGTTTTCCTGATTTCTCTTTCTGTTAGCTTGTCGTTAGTGTATAGGAAAGCAATAGATTACTGTATGTTACTTTGTATACTGCAACTTTGCTGAATTCAGATATTAGTTCTAGTAGTTCTGGAGTGGAGTCTTTAGGGTTTTTTATGTACAATATCATGTCATCTGCAAATAGTGACAATTTGACTTCTTCTTTACCAAACTGGAGGCCTTGTATTTCTTTGTTTTCTCTGATTGCTGTGGCTAGGACCTCCAGTACTATTTTGAATAACAGTGGGGAGAGTGGGCATCCTTGTCTTGTTCCCGAACTTAAAGGAAAAGCTTTTAGCTTCTCGCTGTTAAGTATGATGTTGGCTGTGGGTTTCTCATATATGGCCTTTATTATGTTGAGGTACTTGCCCTCTATACCCATTTTGTTGAGAGTTTTTATCATGAATGGATGTTGAATTTTGTCAAATGCTTTTTCAGCATCTAAGGGGATGATCATGTGGTTTTTGTTCTTCTTTTTGTTGATGTGGTGGATGATGTTGATGGATTTTCGAATGTTGTACCATCCTTGCATCCCTGGGATGAAACCCACTTGATCATGGTGTATGATCCTCTTGATGTATTTTTGAATTCAGTTTGCTAATATTTTGTTGAGTATTTTTGCATCTACGTTCAGTCAGGGATATTGGTCTGTAATTTTCTTTTTTTGGTGAGGTCTTTGCCCGGTTTTGGTATTAGAGTGATGCTTTGTTCATAGAATGAGTCTGGAAGTATTCCCACCTCTTCTATTTTTTGGAAAACTTTAAGGAGAATGGGTATTATTTCTCCTCTATATGTCTGGCAAAATTCAGAGGTGAATCCCTCAGGCCTGGAGTTTTGTTCTTGGTAGTTTTTTGATTACCGATTCAATTTCGTTGCTGGTGATTGGTCTGTTTCGTTTTTCTGTTTCTTGCTTGGTCAGTCATGGAAGGTTGTATTTTTCTAAGAAGTTGTCCATTTCTTCTAGGTTTTCCAGCTTGTTAGCATATAGATTTTCATAGTATTCTCTTATAATTCTTCTTATTTCTGTGGGGTCCGTTGTGATTTTTCCTTTCTCATTTCTGATTCTGTTTATGTGTGTAGATTCTCTTTTTCTCTTAATAAGTCTGGCTAGGGTTTCTCTATTTTGTTTATTTTCTCAACGAACCAGCTCTTAGTTTCATTGATTTTTTTCTATTGTTTTATTCTTCTCATTTTTATTTACTTCTTCTCTGATCTTTATTATGTCCCTCCTTCTGGTGACTTTGGGCCTCATTTGTACTTCTTTTTCCAATTTCAATAATTGTGTCTTTAGACTATTCATTTGGGATTGTTCTTTCTTCTTTAAATGGGCTTGGATTGCAATATACTTTCCTCTTAGAACTGCCTTTGCTGGATCCCACAGAAGTTGCATCTTTGTGTTGTTGTTGTCATTTGTCTCCATATATTATTGGATTTCTGTTTTAATTTGGTCGTTGATCCATTGATTATTTAGGAGCATGTTGTTAAGCCTCCATGTATTTGTGAGCATTTTTGTTTTCTTTGTACAATTTATTTCTAGTTTTATACCTTTGTGATCGGAGAACTTGGTTGGTAGAATTTCAGTATTTTTGAGTTTACTGAGATTCTTTTTGTGGTCTAGTATGTGGTCTATTCTGGAAAGTGTTCCATGTGCACTTGAGAAGAATGTGCGTCCTGCTGCTTTTGGGTGTAGAGTTCTGTAGATGCCTGTTAGGTCCATCTGTTCTAGTGTGTTGTTCAGTGCTTCTGTGTCTTTACTTATTTTTTGTCTGGTTGATCTGTCCTTTGGAGTGAGTGTTGTGTTGAAGTCTCCTAAAATGAATGCATTGCTTTCTATTTCCTCCTTTAATTCTGTTAGTATTTGTTTCACATATGTCCACTCTCCTGTGTTGCGTGCATATATATTTATAATGGTTATATTCTCTTGTTGGACTGACCCCTTTATCATTGTGTCCTTCTTTATCTCTTGCTACTTTCTTTGTTTTGAATTCTATTTTGTCTGATATAAGTACTGCAACACCTGCTTTTTTCTCTTTGTTTTTTGCATGAAATATCTTTTTCCATCCCTTCATCTTTAGTCTGTGTATATCTCTGGGTTTGAGGTGAGTCTCTTGTAAACAGCATATAGATGTGTCTTGCTTTTTTATCCATTCTGTTATTCTGTGTCTTTTGATTTGTGCATTCAGTCCATTTACATTTAGGGTGATCATTGATAGATATGTACTTATTGCCATTGCTGGCTTTAGATTCATGGTTACCAAAGGTTCAAGGATAGCTTCTTTACTATCTAACAGGCTAACTTAACTCTCTTGTTAAGCTATTATAAACACAGTCTGATGATTCTTTCTCTCCCTTCTTATTCTTCATCCTCCATTTTATATACGAGGTGTTATATTCTGTACTCTTTTATGTTTCCTTTGACTGTTTTTGTGGATTCTTTATTTTACTTTTTGCCTTCTCTTTTACATTTCCTTTGACTGTTTTTGTGCCTAGTTGATTTTACTTTTTGCCTTTAGTTTATATTTGGATCGTCTGCTTTCTTTGCTATGATTTTATTTTCTCTGGTGACATCTGTTTAGCTGTAGGAGTGCTTCCATCTAGAACAGTCTGTTTAAGGTATCTTGTAGAGGTGGTTTGTGGGAGGCAAATACCCTCAGCTTTCGCTAGTCTGGCAATTGTTTAATCCCTCCCTCAAATTTAAATGATAGTCGTGCTGGATACAGTATTCTTGGTTCAAGGCCCTTCTGTTTCATTACATTAAATATATCATGCCTTTTTCTTCTGGCTTGTAAGGTTTCTGTTGAGAAGTCTGATGATAGTCTGATGGGTTTTCCTTTGTAGGTGATCTGTTTTCTCTCTCCCCTTGCCTTTAATACTCTGTCCTGTCTTTGATCTTTGCCATTTTAATTATTATGTGTCTTGGTGTTGTCTTCCTTGGGTCCCTTGTGTTGGGAGATCTGTGGGCTTCCATGGTCTGAGAAACTATTTCCTTCCCCAGCTTGGGGAAGTTTTCAGCAATTATTTCTTCAAAAACACTTTCTATCCCTATTTCTCTCTTCTTCTTCTGGTACTTCTATAATGTGAATATTGTTCCGTTTGGATTGGTCACACAGTTCTCTTAATATTTTCATTCCTAGAGATCCTTTCATCTCTCTCTACCTCAGCTTCTCTGTATTTCTGTTCTTTGATTTCTATTCTATTAACAGTCTCTTGCACCTCGTCCAGTCTGCTCTTCAGCCTGTCAATTGACTGTTTCATTTCTGTAATATCTCTCCTTACTTCCTCCCTTAGCTCTTGCATATTTCTCTGTAGATCCATCAGCATGGTTATGACTTTTATTATGAATTCTTTTTCAGGAAGATTGTTTAAATCTATCCCATCAGGCCCTCTCTCTCTTGGGTTGTCTGGGTGATCCTTGTCTGTACCATATTCCTCTGTCTTTTCATAGTGATAGAAGTGGTTGCTGGTAGGTGCCACTTGTGTCAGTTGGGGGAACAAAGTCCCTTCCTTATTGTTGTTCGCCTTGCCCTTCTCTGGGGCCTGAGCTGGTTTCCCACACACTGGGAGGCTGTCTCTGGGATAATCCCCTAAGCTGCCTGTGTGCGGGGTTGCCCTCAGCCTTGCCTATAGCACTGCGCGGGTTTGCAGTCTCGCTGGGTGCGTTCTGGACCCCTTGGTGCCTTCCAGACCTTGTTTCTGGTTCTGGGGCTCTTCTGCTTAGCTGTGCGCCATCCAGGAGTAAATTCCATGAGGATGCTGTGGGCGGGGCCGCTCCTCTCCTGTTCTGCTGCTGTGGTGGATCCGCCGGATCCTTTTCGGCACCGGCTGTGGGGGAACGAATGGCAGGCTGTTGATCTCTGTGTGAAGCCTTGGCGTGGCTGCTTTGCCCAGCCGCCGGCCAGGGGGTCTGAAATTCCCCGAGACTCCCAGCCTGCTGGGCTGAGTGCACGGGGACGATTTTGTTCCGCTGTTGGGCCCTTGTCTCTTTAAGACTTAAAAAAAAACCACCCACTTTTCTTTTGTCCTGGTGAGCTGGCTGAGGGGACCTGCTTGCAGTCTCTGTCTCAGATCCTGCCCTTCTTTTTCTCTAATCTCCGATACACCATGTGATGTGTGTCTGTGCCTCTGGTGCAGATCATCAGGGCTGGTTATTTAGCGGGCCTGTGCTTCCACTCCCTTCTCACTGTGATTCTTTTCCTCCCGCCAGTGCGCTGGGGTGGGGGAGTGCTCGGGTCCCACCAGGTTGTGGCTTTGTATCTTACCAGCTTTGTGAGGCGCTGAGTTCTCTCAGATGTAGCTGTAGCCTGGCTGTTTTACTGTATCTTCTGTTCTCTCTTTTAGGAGTAGTTGTATTTGTTGTATTTTCACAAATATATATGGTTTTGGGAGGAGATTTCCGCCACCATCTTCCCAGAAGTGTATCCATGTCTTTTGATTTTTAACAGTTTTCAATTGTGATATAGTCAAATTTATAAGTCTTCTTATTTATGGTTAATTCTTTTTTTAGAAAACATATTTTTTAGGAAACTTCCATATCCCTAAATCGAAAAACTTTTCAAGTAAGTTTTTCTACTATTCATTTAAAGCATTTAATTTTTTGACATTTGTCCTTAAATTCTTTACACATTATTCTTACATATGGAGTGAAGAGGCTTCAATTTTGTCTTTTTCCATATTATTTATAATTCTTTTTCATAGTATCTACATGTTTCTTCTTGTGCTACCCTACATAGAATTTCTTCTCATCTATCCTCCATTTTAACTCTCTTCCTCTGTTGTGTCTGATGTTATAACTTTTCATTCAGTATCTTATTTCAATTCATATTTTTCATTTCTGTACATTCTTTCAATTTTTTTTCCAAACTGCCTGTTTTATTGTTTCCAGTTTTCTGAAGATATTTTCAGACTAGTGTTTTGTCTCCTTAGTTCTAGCCAAGCATAATCACATTTTATTCTAATAATGTGAATGTATGGTGAACTGATCTATTTCTGCTTTTTTTCCCCCCCACTGGTTCTTACACATAATACCTTATTTCCTTGAGTATTTTATTTATTTATTTATTTTTAGCACTGCTCATGTTTTGAGAAGAAATCATTCCTGGGAATCTTTGAGTCCTAGCATGAAGGTTTGTTCTTCTTGAGAAGATTTGCATTTGCTTCTTGCAGATCCCTGGCAATACTATCAATCTCCAACAACTTTATGTCACCTTATGACAAGTTTTTATGCATTAACTGTACAAATTGAATTTTGGATGAAAATTTACCTGAGGACTAGTCTAAGTCACTACTTCACAAGGCCAATTCTATGTTATAGACTTGAGCCTAGAACTTAATATTGGTGATTTATTCAAACAGTTGGTTGTACATTGGATTAACAACCATACTTTGAGCTTACATTGTAGTTAGTTAAAATACTTGAGTAATATGAAGTCTGATATTTCCTGCAGATTCTAGTTTCTGGGATTGCTGTATAACACCTGTGTTACTAAATGATCTGATTGCTGCAAATGTGTGGATTCAATATAAGTTTTAAGGTTAGATGGGTTTTTAGCTATTCAGTTATAGAATTCATAAATGAATATTTATAGGAAGTTGACTTGGCCAGAGCCCAAAAACTAGAGATGTTTTTATGGCATTGCTTATTTGTAAACATTTTGCAATCAGACTAAACTTTTAAGCAGTTAAATATGAATAGATACTGTGAATAATAATGCAAGCACCAGAGTTTAAAATACCTTCATCTAAAGAAAAATACCTTTCTGGTGCTTTTGGTACCAATCAACATATGCATTTAATGTACAATTTTTCATCATTGTAATTAACTACTGAGCTTGTGAAAGGAGAAATGCATACATTTTAAAATGGCAATTTGCTTTGCTTATGGAAATATAATATTCATTTGCATATGTCACTAGATTTTTCTATCATTGTACATCTGTACCTTTAATGATTAACGTTTAATTAATATGTTTAATTATTGCTATGTTTACTTAGAACCAAACTCTACAGTAACAGATGTACTGAAATAATATGTTTGCTGCACAAATTCATTACAATAATGTGCATGTGTGTAGTATGTGCTATTATATATATACTTGTACCTGCTTAGCACAGATTCCTAGCACTTCACATAAATGAGTCTGTGATTATGGATCGCAAGCTCATGTGTTTTTAGACGTATAGAGATTAAGTACATTACACTTCAGAATATGAATTTAACATTCCTTATGTTGTATGAAACAGAAATCCACTCTGCCTGAGCAAAGAGGGCAGCAATGTACCTGGGCCTTGGGAACAGAATTAGAATGGGAGCATACAAAAGAATCCATTAAGCTACTCTTTTGGTGCCTTTCAAGTATGTTTCTCTCTGGATATTGTGCTTAATTTTTCTCCTCCATTGCAGAAAAGTTTTCCCCCTCCACATTCCCTAGGTAGAAAATGACAACTGACATTCACTCCAAAATTTATAGTAAGTCATGAGGTAACTGAGAAATACTAAATTGACTCCCTCTGGATCTCAGTTCTCAATATTTGAGAAGAAACTGGTTGGTGGAATTCAAAGTTCACCCCTAGGGTATGAATGCTGGTCGGGTATGAGCATGATGGTTCCATGGTACCAGTATTAAAGGAGAGAGAAGAGAATATTCTCAGAAAAGAAATGCTGGAAGACAATTTAGTAAGTGTCTCTTGTATATGGCCAGAGGCTGCATTCTCTAACTCCTTGCCATTCAAAATACAGTCAATGTTACCAAGGAATGGTTAGAAATTTAGAATCCCAGTCCTGCCCTATTCTTTAGAAATCAGGACTTACATTTAAATAAGGTCCTCAGGTGATTTGTATGCACGTTAACAATTAAAAACACGGTTCTAGTCTGTCCAAAAGTCAAGACCAGGTGCATGAAAAATTATTTTTATTTCAATGTGCATTTTACTCCCTACCAGACATAACCTTTTAGCTTCCTGAGTTAACCCTTTGTGTCCTGGCAAAATCCCTATCCACTTTTTATAACTATATATATATTATTTAATTATAACATAGAAGGAATTTTGAAAGTGAGTATGTAGCTCACTGGCAATTCATTCCCATAAATGGAAAAGTCAAACAATTTAAAGTTCAGACCTAGTAATTTGGATCAGTAGTTCCAATCCTATATAAGAAGGATAGAATATTTCCCTTGACAATGTATTTCTAAATTTTACTAGTATTACACATTTATATTAATGACCAAAAAAAAAAAAAAAGCTCTTGGCTGACTGAGATGGAAGCAAGGAATCCAGGCAGCCTTGTATGGAAATCCTCAGCTGTTAGATATCATAGGTTTTAATTTTTATATAAGCGTATCTTGTAGAGTAAAACATTATTAGCCGTGTTATTAATGTTTATTACATACCAGAAACTTTCCTAAATAATTTACATAGACTTTCTAGTTTATACTTGTTCATATTCATATTATCTACCATAATTGAGCTTTTGCAAGTATAATTATTTTTAGCGAGATTTTCCTTTTTGTTTTTATCACTGTAGTAGTGTAACTTGAGCCTGGGATATGGCGTTGGACTGGCTTAGTTTTGAATTCTGGTTTAACCTTTTACTAGTTTCATATGCTGGGCTACTTTGCTCCACTCCCTAAGCACAGTTCCCTGTCCATAAAGTGGAAATAGTAATTTCAATTCCTTTGTAGAGTTGTAAGGATTAAAAGAAAATGTATATGTTCTGGCAGAGAGTTGACATCAGAGGATTAGTTATTATTTTAATTATTACTTTGATATATGTTCACCCTTATGTAATTTCACTGGGTTCATGACACCAAGTTTTCTTGTTGTTTTTGGACACAGTTTTACTGTATTTAACCATTTGAAAAGATAAGCTTTCTTCTTTGGTCAGCTCAATATGTTTTTATTGAGTATAGTGTGACTGGGTTAGATATTTATTACCATTACGTCCCTTTCTTGAATGGGAACTTGAAAACAGTATTTGTTGTCTCTTTGGTTACAAATGCCATTTGGAGTTTTCAAGTCTATCCTTTGTTTAGGCTGACCTTGTGTAATCTTACACCACTGTATATATACTATGTCAGAAACAGGTAAGCAGAGAAAAATCAACATGGAAGACATTGTTTGATGATGTTTATATATTTTTTGCAGAGCTTCCTTCTCTAAATAGAGCTCTAGCTTCCTGGTATCCTGATTTCCTGATTCAATATTAGATTTGCTACAGATAATTCATGCAACATTTTAGAGGTCAGAACCTCAAGATCAGAAGTTTTGTGGTAAATTTATGCCTTCCTATAATCATAAAGGCAATCTTTGATCTCATAAAAATTGATTTTAAATAACTTTGCAAATATCTTTTAACATCTCAATATGACATAGGGTTAGGTGGAATGTTATTCTGATTTAATGTTTTGTTTCTTCTCATATATTTCATAAAATGAAAAATTCAGGTTGAATGTACCTTACATAAAACACTTTCAATTCTTTAATTTTTTTCTCAAGTTTTTTACTTTTTTTCAACTTTGAAATCAATTGAAAGATAGACTTAAAGGTCAAACAAAGAGCAAATTGTCTCATTCATTTCTCTCATGACTATTTGGATAAGGTGAATTTAAATGTAAGTATAAGTTGGAGTGTTAATAACCCATCTGTGTGTTAAACTCAGTCATCCCATTAATGGGAGAACTGCACAACCCCAGAGTGGACATGACAGCCCTCTTCCCCAGCTCTATACGAATGATGCAGCAAATAAACCAGAAAACACGTCTAATGCAGACAAAATAGAAGATACTTAGGATCAGTTTTCATCCAGAGTCATCAGCAGGAAAATCATTCCTCCTTCTATGATCAAAGTAATTTGGGCTTCACTCTATATATTTTCCTTCAAGGTAATGTAGTGAGATGTTATGATGCTTTAATATTGTTATGAAATTGAAGATATTGTAAACAGTGGTGAATAATATAGCATTCTAACATGCTGGTGGTTTTCAGAATCTAAGTATAGAGTGTTCACCTGAAATATTTTCATTATCATTGTACATGTTATATAACATTAAATAAGGATTTGTAACTCCCTCAGAAAAGTAAAATCTAGCTCAATCTTTGGAACTATGAATTCACACTTTTTTGAACTTCGAATGTGTAGCTAAAATGCTATTAATTTCCTTTTACCATAGGCAATAAAGAATGCACCTTCTTTACTAAATCTCTTCTAGCTTCATGTGTTTTCTTCCGTTCAGTTTTGCTTCTAATGTGCCAGTAGTTTCAGAATGGGTAGAAGCTCACTGGGTAGGATCAAAAGCAAACCATTAATTACAATGCAATTGCATTGATAAAATTTAGAATTTATTTTTACTTCTCCATTGGATCACTTAATTTACTTTGATTCCTCGAGGAGACTTATTACATAATCATAAGAAGTTAAATTCTTCCCATGACATTGTGTGTGTGTAATGCATAAGAAATCCATGGAGACAAGATTTATTTGTCAAATCTCTAAGCTCTAAGGTTTCGAGATTTATTTGTCAAATCTCTAGGCTCTGAACAAAAAGTTTGAGTTCTGCTTCTCCATTCCAATTTTCCCTCCTATTTTCTCCTTTCCTAGTTGTTCATTTGTTTTGCCTCCAGATTTCTTTAGCCAACTCTTTTTATTTTTAAACATAAAAAAATTATAGTTATTTATTTGTAGTATGGTGTAATTTTAATGCTGTTGATTTTGTAGTATGGTAACAAAATCATTACCTGGTGTGCAGAAATCTTATAACTCAATTGCAGTTTGCAAGACTTTTTCTTTCTTTAAAAAAATGCAACTTTTATCATTTAGTTATTGTGTGAAACAGATTTTGGACATCAGTTTTTTCAATATAAGTACCCATTTAAAAATACACATGTTGGGTATTAGTGACATTCTTAAAGATGATTAAACTATTCTCTCTGGACAGTTTAACAGAATTCATACTGCCTACACATTCAACCATCTGGTATACCTAAAGAAAGTTTAAGGGATGATGTCATCAGAGTACCTCATCTGCACTGAAAACACTGTGCTGCATACACAAGTGTATTATTAGAAACATATGTTTGGTTTAAAAACTCCTGCCATTTCATTCATTGTGAGCCAGATTCTATCAGTGACAAAAGTTTCTCAGGAAGTTAGCTGCCACTTGAATTTATTAAATTACTACTAAAAGGCACAACATCTTAAAAATAGTCTGAAATATCTGTTGCATGAATCAAAATACTTGATTTACCCTAAAGAGAATATTCTCCTCTAAAAGCAGCCCTATGTGTTATAGCTGAGAAGGCATAGCAAAGATTTAGAAAGTCTATATACTAACATTTATATTCTTTCATGTTTAAAGAAAGGAAGGTCAACATGTAATCTTACAGTGAAATTACTGACCTATTTCCAAAGAGGGTTAAAAGAAGTTGAGAAATTGTCTGGTTTCAGAGAGGAAATACAAAAGACATATTATAGGAAAATACTTAAAAGAAATAATCAAACAAAATGTTCTTTTTGGGTTGACCTAGTGTTTCAGTGACTTCATTTATAAAAGGAAGAGCTGTTTAAAATAAACTACCTTTAATTTACAAGGAAAATGATGAATCTTAAGCAATAAAAAATAAGAGATTAAGGACTTTTTAAAAATAATAACTGCAGTTAGAATGCAATAAATTACAGAATATATCTTATCTATGCAGTGAATTCTAAATTTTGTTCTGAAATTATTAAGAGGTTCCTCCCTATTGCCATATAATTTCTTTTAAAGATTATGTTTTTCTGAAAGATAAAAACCTTTAGTTTAGCTAATTCACTTTACTTACTTTTAAAAATAGTTTATCCCCAGTAGGGAAAGCGGGTAGTAAATATCAAGCAAAATCAGATTTCAGAGACCAAGAATAAAGATAAAATGTTTTTTGGATAGGCAACCAAATTTTGCTAATCTAAAGGTTTCTGTCTTTCAGGGAGAAAAAAAAACGTTAAAAGAGATTATATTGCAATTGAAATACATATCCTGTAATTTATTGTTTTTTAACCTCAATCATTATTTTTAAAAAGTCCTTAATATTTTGTTTTCTACTGTTTAAGTCTTGTTATCATTTTCCTTGTATTTTGAGAATAGTTCACTATACACCTGCTCCCAATGGCTTATTTGATATAAATTTCGATGTAGTCAAATTATCCAATGTACCTAAAGTATGTTATTGCACTGCTACATTAATAAATTAATTGCTGTATTTCTTATGAAAGCTAAAAACCCTCCAAATTTACAAAAACCTACATTTTATAATATAAAATGACAAAATAAAAATATATTTTAAAGTCAATGAATTGATAAAATGGGCACAAAATATAAATGACCTAGAAATAATGTGATTTCAAAAAAACGCACATTATTTGCTTTTGTTTTTTGATATACCAGATTACATATAAAGCATGGCCTTGGACTTATTGAAAATCATAAATGTAATGTCATATTGAAATGTGGTTTATTCAATACATTGGTGAGTATCCATAAGTTTCAACAACTTCCAAACTGGGACTTTTTAAGGAAATAATATAATATAGTAAATGGGGCATGAGTTTTTTGGGGAAAAAAAAAAACAGCCTGAGTATTGATCCCAATACCTTTATATACTTACTGTGGCTCACGGTGAGTCACATAATCTTTTTGACCCTGTTTTCACTTCTGTAAAATGGGAAACTTTTAAGGTACCATGTACATAATACATATTTATTTCAGCTACTAGGGCTTCCTAACAAAGAAATCCAGCACTTACTGGTATAAAGCAGCCATGTCTGTGGGTTCTGTGGGTCCAGAATTCAGAGAGGACATGTAGAATGGTTTGTATCTGTTCTTTATGGTCCTGAGCCTCGGCTGGAAGCTTGGAAGACAGAGGCTGGAATTATGTGAAGAAATCAGCATCTAGAGTTGGTGGTAGCTATGGCCTGGCAGTTTCTGTGCCTCTTCAAACGAATCTCTCCATGTCGGTTTAATTTCCTCACTGCTCGGTGGCTGGGTGTCATGGAAGAGTGTCATGACAGACTGCCAAGTGGAAGCTCACCCATTAGGGAAGCAAGCCTCAGAAGCCACATAAAATCATTCTGCCAAACTCTGCCCCTGCCACAAGCAGCCACAAACCCCACAAACCCTGCCCAGTAGGACTGGACCCCACCTCCTGATGGGAAGATCTTCAGTCACATTGTAAGAACATGTGAGGTGGGTACATATATTGCATGACCATCTTTAGAAAATAAAATCTTCTACAGTAGTCAGCACATAGAAGCTTGTATTACTTGTATATGATGTGGTGTGGAGTTGTGGAAAAGGTAAGGATTTGAGATTAGGATGTTTGCCATTATTAACTTAAAAATCCTCATTAAATTACTCACTGTCTCTGAGAAGTTCTTCATCTATTAAATGGTAGGTTACACTTATTCTGAATGGTTATTGTGAGGATTAAAGATACAATATACAAAAGTACTTGATAGATACTAAGTGCTCAATAAATGCTTCCCCACTGCCTCCACCAAATTTTGTCTCTACAGGTAATGGCACTAAAAATGCCTCAGTCTGTTACTGAATCAGAGTTCCCAACAGGCCAAACAGCTGTTAGTAGGCCAAAGGCATGGATTTCTGTTTAGAATTAAGCTTTGAGCAGCATTTTAAGGACAGGGCAAAATATAACTTTTTACATGGAAAAATTCAGAGGTACCCACAAGCTTGAGGAGAAAAAATTGAATCCCAGACTCAGAATATTAGAAATGTTAGGTGGCTGATAGGGCAAACTCTCTATTTTATTGATAAGGGAATCAGGAGAGGTTAAATTGCTTATTCAAGGTTATACTCAAGGAGCAAATCTGCTGCTGAAATTCATGTCTGATAACTTGTAAGCTCGAGGTTCTAATACTCAACTATGCACATTAAAAATTGTGTATCTTTTTCCCCCAGAACAGAATCATGCATTAATTATAACTGAATATATTATTTATGTGAATACAATGATAATATGATTATAAAAGCTGATGAATTAAAATGTCTTATGATAGTTTTTCAAAATCTTTTAATGCAATAGAAGAAATTATTTCATTATGGGACACAATCAGGAAACTGAAGCTTAAAAATAACTGAAACTATTTACAAAAAAATGTTCCCCAAAATGTACATTTCCATTTCTGAATTCCTACTATATTGATTGATCAAACTCACATGTGGCTGGATCACTTCTCCTGCCATGGAATACAGTGGAGCAGTTGAGGACGAGTGATTCAGAATCAGACTGCCTGGACAGGATCCTGCTTCTGTCAGCTTAACTTTCCTATGCTTCCAATAATTGTTTCTTGACTGGTTGTGAGAACTCAGTGGTGTATTAGTTTCCTTTTGCTGCTGTCACAAATTACCACAAACTTAGTGGCATAAAACAACACAAATTTACTCTTTTATTGTTTTGGACTCAGAAGTCCTAAATTAGTTTCACTAGGTTAAAGTCCAAGCATCAGCAAGGCAGTTTCCCTCTGAAGGCCCTGAGGGGAGAATTTGTTTCCTTGGTCTTTTCAACTTCTGGTGGTCACCTGCACTCCTTGTGATTGTATTTAGGACACAAAAAGATAATCCAGGATCATCTTCCCATTTCAAGACAATTTAATCACATCTTCAAAGACCCTTTTGCTAGACAAGGGAATATTCACAGGTTCTGGGGATTAGGATGTAGATCAAATTAAAGAGCAATTATTCAGCCTACCACAAGTGGGATGATGCATACCAACTACTTTGTACCTTGCCTGGCTCTAAGTAAATGCTTTTAAATGATAGCAGTTGTGCAATTATACATACAACCAATTTATGATTATACACATAGATAACACTTACTTGCTCAAGGCTACCCCTCTGTGTGATATGTTATTGTGGGGAAAATGGAAATTCCTGTGGGCAGAATCCTCACCTGACCCTAAACTACTTGATGATGTAACTGGCCTGCTGCTAGGCTACTGCTCCCACACCTGTGGGCAATAAGCTATTACTGACTGAGTCACTATATAAAGGGCTCTGCCCAATGCTCTGGGTGGAGGTGAAGACAGGTGAATTACAGACCTGCAGGCTGCTGGGTGCAGAAGTGATTCTAGTGCTTGACCTATCACTGGGAGAATAAAGCCAGGTTATAAGCCCTTTTATTTCAAGAACGTTCTGTTGTTATTTCTCAGTCTCACTGAATCCATGGCTAACCTGCCCAGGCTGAAACCCTTAGGTGAGACAGTTATTCAAAGAATGTGGATGACAAGAGCAATAGAGGTAAAAATCATCTTTATTTCTAAATGTCACCTAGTGGAATCAATGGAATTATAGACACACCTGAAACCCCTTCCTTTCCCTCATGTAGTCCAAAGAAGTTGCCTCTGCATTCTATGGCACTTTAAAATTTTTTTCTCTTCTGCCTCTTTCATGATTTTCAGTCTTGGTCCCTTGATCTGCATTTGTATTTTCCTGTTACACTGGCGCCATGGCCCCGCTGCCGGCGTAGCCTTGCTGCGCCCCTGAGAAGGGAGCTCACTGTGCTAACCATGGCCCTCAACCATGGCTGTGACACCCAACGCTTTTCTCTCTTCATCACTCTGATGACTTGACTTCATTTTTGATCCCTTCTCCTCCCTTAGGTTTCTATTTTGTCCCACTTTACTATTGCCCACTCCTTTATTAATTGATATCTTTCAGGTCTCTTACAGCCTTCTCTTTTACGGCACTTCACGCAAGCATCTGTACGCTGGCTCGGAGGACGTTACCGTCAGCTGCCTCATTGGCAGATGACCTTCAGGATCAATTCCTTTCGCCAACTGCAAGGTGAGTTCTCTGTTGAGCCAGGACATGAACAATTAAAAACCTAGTGTATAACAGGACTGTGTTGATGGACATGAAAGCCACAGTCTCCCCCCAGGAAGTTTATATTAAGTATGAGAAATAAGAAAAATAAAACAGAAAACAGGTAATTATAATAGAGAGAAGTATGCTAAAGAACATTAGACATTCACGGTATCATGGGCACACATAGGAGGAGCAACTCACCCTGATCTGGAGTGTTTCTGGGGATATGTTCAGTAGGATAAGGCTTAAAGGACCACCTCACCTCACACTAATAAAGTACAGGATAGGACTGAATGGCTATAAGGAGAATGCAGTTTTAAAGGGGAAAGAAAAGCCTAAACAAAGACTTGGAGACTAAAAGGGAATGTGAGTGCATTTCAGCTTGGCTGAGGCACTGGGTGTGTCGGGAGAAAGGAAACAGAAGGCGGCAGAGGTCAGCCCAGTTCTCAGGACCTTGAGGGCCGTTTTAAGTTTAGATTTCATAGAAAGAGCAAAGAGGAGCCTCTGAAGTGGGAAGCTATTTAAGACTGGAGTTTAGGAAGATCTTTCTTTCACATATATTGCAATGGAAAAAGGGAAACTGGCGAGATTGGGGATGGATCCGGTGGGGCCGCATGAAGCCTGTCTCCGTAATTCAGGGGAGACGTGACGGTGGCTCCATTCTAAAATGGGAGTTATGATAAAGTGGACAAGTTTAAGAACTCTTTAGGAGGTAAATCTCACAGTATAGTATGCTTGTCCAAATGTGGACATTAGGGCAAAACGGAAGGAAAAAAAGAGGAAGTCCTGCTGTTTTTCACATACAGGTTCTTGGTTGAGTCTGAGATTGTCAGACCTTAGGGTCCTTTCAGTTTTTCTAAGGAAATCCTTCAGTTTTGCATTAAAAGAACTGACAAACTGAGTTCATAGTACACCCGCAGATTTGGTCCTTCAATTAGCCCCTGTGGCAAATGCACATTTTTTAATTATAATCACTGTTGTTTAACCATTGCACTGATCTTTTTCTTCAGCCTTCTCATACAATTAGATGGTACTGATTCTCACTGGCCCCGCAAATCAAGAAAAAGATAGGAAACATATGGCTACAAATTAGTCAGAAAGCTTGTTATTTAAGAGGCTAAAGCATTTTGGTGAAGCCTCTGGGAAACTTTGGGCTGAGAGGCCCTTGACAGTTTCCTTCTGCTGTTTAAGAGGTATCAGAGGTGATGGTCTGGTTAGAGACAATGAATCAAATTTTTCCCACTCTGTTCCTGTCTTCAACTATTTTTATGGTTGTTTTCTGGTGTGATTCCAGCATGTTGCAAGGTCCTGAATTATGAGTAAATATAAATGAGAAAAAGCAGAGTAAAAGCTTTCATAGCTAGAAGATGAGAGAAAATCTTTATCCAATGGGTATTTCCTTGCTCTTTTGAGGAATGACCTTAGATTGTCAAATCACATCAAAGATGCCTTCAACACACACTACACAATCATTAGGAATTCATTCCCTGTTACGATAGGAATTGGTAAGATCTTGGTTGCAAGTCTCTATAGACAACTAGTCTTTGAAAACATTGTGGGAGAAGCACAATTCTTAGGTTTTTAGAGTGTGACAGAATTCTTTAATTTGTCTGCATTTTCAAACAGTTAGAGAAAACTAGGCAGGTCAAATTCCAGAAAGATACTAAATACTCTTTCAGCATGCAGTGGGTTTTTTTTGTATGTTATATGGAGAATGATAAGAATGAAGTTACTATCAAAAATATACAAAACAAAATGAAAAAATAAAATAGTAAGTAATAAGAGAATAGTGAATATTTTTTATTGTGTTATAGGGATGACTTGACTTAAAAAATGCAAAAAAGAATGAAAGAAATCACAAAAGATGGACAGTTTTTATCCCTTAGAAAAATTTTGGTAAACATACACAAAAAAATTGAATGTAAATAAAAAACTGGGAAGGAATTATATGATTAAGAAATATGACAAACTGTTTATGACTTTAACATCTTATTTTTAAAAAAATAAATCCACAAAGGAAATCCTAATACTTTAAAGCAAAGTTTGGAAATAATTTATAAAGAAATACCAGTAGCCTATAGATATATTGTGAGGAGCACCTGTCTATGTTTGAACTCTCCAGAAGTTATTTCCCCCTCTTTTGAAAAGAGGCCCTGAAATTTACTTAGGGATTCTACCCCTGACCTCTAGGTGTCTGTAATCTAGGCTCAAGCCAATCAGTGCTTCAACGATGGGCTTGTGTCCTACAAGGATTCACTCAGATTTTAAGATCTTTTGGGGCACATTCCCACTGAACTTGAACCTGAGACTATGTGAAGCTGGAGCTACTGAAGCCATCTTGTCGCTGTGTGGCAACGGAGAATGAAGTTTACATACAGAAGAAAGAAAAGTGTAGCAAGTAAACAATAAGAGACAAAAAGATGATATTGTTTGAGCCTTGAAATACAGCTATGCCTGAAAGCAGTTAC
This sequence comes from Smutsia gigantea, assembly GCA_032199065.1. NCBI lineage: Eukaryota > Metazoa > Chordata > Mammalia > Pholidota > Manidae > Smutsia > Smutsia gigantea. The sequence goes on from JAVSCE010011130.1 coordinate 34,865, forward strand.
AGATTTTCTGCAGAACAGTGTGTCAGTAATATTATGTCATGTGTCCAGAATATGTAAATTAATACACAAATATGTTAACATACTCATACTGCATATATCAGGGTGATATGATTACTGATGATTTTAATTTTCTTTTTTATGTTCTATTTTATTCCCTGAATGTTTCTAAAATGACATGTTAATACTTTTGTTTTTTAGTTGTTTATTTTTTTGTATTACTTCTATAAATTAGAGAACTTCACATTAATGTGTTAATTACCTTATCAATTGTGTAGACAACTTAACTTATGTATGTGTAAATTCAATTAGAATTAAAAAAAACATGATTTCTCGAAGATATATTAAAGTGCTACAAAATTAGCCAAACTGTAAGGCTTGAGGACAAAGTCTTGCAGTCTGCTAACTCTGCCCAAGACTTCTGACATTAACCACAAGTTTCAGGAGTTACGAAAACCACCGATTTTGTCATAACAAACCATTAAATTTGGTTTCAGTGAGAGAACTCACTGAAAGCTAGTACGCTCATGTTTACAGATTATTACAGGGAGAGACTACAGATTAGAAGAATGAGCCAAGGGATCAGATGCATAGGGCAGAGCCTAGGAGGATTTTAGACAGGAAGCATCCATTTTCTTCCAGACAAGTTACTTTCCTGGCACTGATGGGGGACAATGCCCCGAAGGTATTGCCAGCCAGGGAAGTTCACCTTAGTTGCAGGGTCCAGACTTTTTACTGAGGCTTCCTTGATTGCTTGCCCAGTCACCAGGTGTGTCACTCTGCTTGGACTTCCATAGCAAAATGCCATAGACCGGGTGGCTTAAACCATAGACTTTTATTTCTTAACAGTTCTGGAAGCAAGAAGTCTAAGATCAAGGTGCTGGTAAGGTGGATTTCGTTCTAAGGCTCCGTCTCTTGGCTTGTTGATGGTCACCACCTTGCTGTGTGCTCAGAGAGAGCTCTTTAGTGTCTCTTCTTATAAAGGCCCTGATCTCATCAGATGAGGTGCCCACCTACATGAACTCGTATAACTGTAGTCATCTCCCAAAAGCCCCATCTGCAAATACCACCATGCTGAGGATTAGGTCGTTAACATATGAATTTTGGGGGGACACACATATTCAACTCATAACACCAGGTCAGTTAATACCATGTGACTCAAAGCTCCTACTTTATGTGGTTGGTCTTTCCAGCATGGTCATGCCTCCACCCTCATCAGAGACAGAGTACCTTACAGAAGCTGAGGGCAGGGCTAGAGCTCCGTTTGTGCAAGGCCAGGTTCTTGTGCATATGCACATACTTATGTACGTACATACATTCATACATGCATATATATGGCTAGTTTTTTTTTAATGGGTTTAATTCTTTATTCTTCACTCTTTGCTGTGTTCTAATAGAGGTTCTCCTTTACCCACCTGTGACAATATCTCTGGCAGATAAAGCTGTATACAATCACTGTCAACTATGAAAATAGTTGCATTTGATGTTAAATAAATGTTAAAAACTTTTGTCTCTCTCTTCTCACCTCACATCTGGAGCCTGGTACCTGCAGGAGGGAGGAGGCCTAGTCTTTTATTCTCACCTCTGCACCTCCCTCCCAATCCTGATGCTTCTGAGGTAAGGTTTGGAGAAATAGAGCAAATGTGGAGCCACTGTAACCTGGCTATCCACATACTCTGTTATGGCAGGCATCATAAGTTTATGGACTCATACACAGTAGATAGCACTTTTTGGCTGGCCTCCTTTCCCCCCTTTCTTAGTTCTGCCTTCCCCCTCCTCCTCAGTGATTCTGTTTCCTCATCCACAGCTTCAGATAAGCCTGCTTACCCATAGTGGCATCCTCATAGCTCCATAAAACGCAAAATTTAGATTCAAGTTGCTAGGAAATGTCCCAGTCAACATCCTAAAACATGACATGTGTTACTCTGCTCATTTGCCACTCAGAAAAACTAAGGCATAGGACTGCCTGCTGCCTGGGCTGACCCCTCCCTTTGTCAGTTAGTGTTACCAGCCTGGCATCCTACCCTCTAAATTTCCCAAAATGAGTATGTACCATTCTTTTCACCTATACCTCCAAATCCTGGGGACTTACGTTAATGTTTCCTGCAAATTCTCTAAAGTCCTAAGTCATTGGGCTATTTGCAGCTCAGCAAACTTAAGATCCAGATAGTGAAACAGATGCTAGTCTTCTTAGAGATAACTTTTCTCCCTGTGAATGATCATTTTGGGCACCTCACTTCACTTGGTGGTGGTATAGTGGAGACATATCCTCCTCACCAAAGAAGAACAGAGAGAAGCCCCAGCATTCTGTACTCTAATATACTTTTAAAGTAATTTCCTCAATGAATTTTCCAATCATTTTTAACAGAGATGGAGGTGGGAGATGATAGCTGATAGTCAAAGGATCAACTTGATCACATTACTGAGTTCTGTGGGAATGTGCTTATAGCTGTCTTTAATACTATCAGCAGCTTTGGGGATTTAGACAAATTTTTCAAATTGGCAAGAAATATCCCATTCAACATCCTATGACATGGTATGTATTCCTATGTTCATTTGCTGCAGAGAAAATTAAGGCCTACTGAAGTAAGATAGATATAGGGAAAAATGTTATTTCTGATTGATAGACCTTATTTTAATCTAGCATTTCCCAATGCTAATTTAGAAAATACTCCTCCAAAGGAGGGCTCCTCAGATTCCCAGCATATTAAAGATATGAGAAATCACAGCAGTGCTTTGTACCAAACCACCTTAAAATTCATTGGATTAATTCATTAATTCATTTATAAACTCATTTATTCTAGTGCATCTATTTATCATCTGGGGATTGGCTGATCTTGGTTGGACACGACTGGATCATTATCAGCAGGCAGCGGTGGCTGGGTTCTCCCTCAAAGTTAAGGGCTAAAGGCAGAGTGGGTAGCCCTGCTTGAGCATCTCTCATTCTCCTTGTGTCAAAGAAGTAGACAGAGATGTCCCTTCCACTCTTAGCACTGGCAGAAGCACAATAGAATCACAAATGTGTGGCTTCCTAAGGTCTACGCTTGGCACTGGCACTGTTATTTCTGCCCAGATGTCCTTGGTCAGAGGAAGTTATTTTGTCAAGCCAAGAGTCAAAGTGTGGTGAAACATACATGTGGACATAATAAAGGAAGAATAATTAGGAAAATAATTCAATCTAAAACAACATTGTTCAATAAAAATTTGCAAACTCTTTTTTTTTCTACCATGGATTTCTTTTTGATTTCATGTAATACCTAATAAAATCCTAGACGAGTTGGGAAATGCTCTAGTACCTTCTCAAAGACTGAACAATATGCTTTCTAGTGGGGCAGAGATAAGTTAATGGTTTATTTCAACAATCAGCAAACTTATTTCAAACAGGTAATGACAAAGTCATTAGACAGGCTTCAAACTTGGAATCAGAACCTATTTGTGCCACATTTTATCTGAGTGACCATGTGTGAGACACTTCAATTATCTAAAGGTTAGCTTCCTCATTTGCAAATTTAAGATGAAAGCAAATCTATTCCATGTCACTGAAAAGTGGCAATGAGTAAAAGAGATAGTATGAATGATTAAATAAATCTCAGTTTTCTATATTGTCTTTAGGTTTTACCCACATCACCTGAGTGTTAAATCTCACAACTGCCATGTTTTTTCTTAATCCATTCAACTCCCTTTCAGTTTTAGACAGTATCTGTGAACTTTTCGGTGCTACCTAACTGTATCCTCCAATTTCTTTTCTTTCTTACCACCTTCTCCTCCATCCGAGTTGTGATCGCCTCAGACTTGAAAAGTCTCAGTAACTCTCTAACTGGACTCCTCACGTCTCCTGTTGCCTTGTTATCCACCCCACCAACTCATTCTCTACAATGTACTAATGTGGTACTTTAAATAGGAACCTAATCATGTTCACTTAGATGTATGAACTTTCCAGCTGGAGCTCTGTAAATTAGACTGGTTAATGATTAACAATGACAAAACAAACGGAACTGTATTAACATGCGCATGTGCACAGGAGCACACCCTTTTAGAGGGGTGTTTAGAATTTAGGCTTCGGTGTGGGTGGTGGTGAAATGGGTGAAGGTGGTCAAAAGGTTTAACTTCCAGTTATAAAATAAATAAGTCTTGGGGAGGTATTGTACATTATGACTATAGTTAATAATACTGTATGGTATATTTGAAAGTTGCTAAGAGAGTAAATCTTAAAAGTTTCATCACAAGGAAAAAAAATGGTAACTGTGTTGTGATGGATGTTATCTAGTTATCTAGACTTAATATGGTGATCACTTTGCAACATAAACAAATATCAAATCATCAGAAACTACATCACTGAAACTAACATAATACAATATGTCAAAACATTTCAATTTAAAACAAAATAATTTCGGCTTATATACCGAAAGAAAAGAGGTTTTATGTTTCTTAGTGGGAGGAAGATGACCAGGAAAAGTACAGCAAAGAAAGGTTGTTTAGTAAGTTCTGTTACACAGACTTAAGTCAGTGGCTTCTTCTCCTTTAATAGAGTTGGTAAGAGCTCTTCTTCCTGGTATGGTACAGGAAGACACCTTTTACAAATGGAAATTCCCTTTATAGATGTGAATTTCCTCTACAGAAGGAAAACTTGTACCCTGTTTTTAGAGTTTTTCCTGCACCTTCTGTTTCTCAATGGCCTTTAAAGTCGAATTGATCCATATCTCCAAAGGCATATTTTGAGGTGCCATGTACTGATACCTTTCACCTTACTTATTACAATGGCAATGCCATATTTCTTTGTGTGATCATTTGATTAATGTCTCTCTTACTAGCTCAACCACAGGTTCTGAGAAGACAGGGAATGTGCCATATTTAGCCACTGTGGTATCAGTAGCACTTAGCAAATATATTTATTGGGTGATCTTGATTATTATTTCCTATAGTAGGATACAGTTAGTTTATAAAATCAGGGATTATATCATTATGGCTCAAGGGAAAAAAAAGAAACATCTTGTATAGATACTCATTTCTTGTCATAGAATGTTTTCAACTTTTCTTCATAGAGTCTGATTTCTTCTTTTTTACATCGTTTTCTCCTAAATTATGCCTCTCGGTAAGGAGTGTCTACCTTTGTTTATAATTTCCTTTCTTCCTTCTTTCACATCACTCTCTGTTCCTTCAACCTCAAAAGACCTCTTTTAATACTAAACTCTAAACTAATCTGATTCCATATCCAGAAAGTCTGAATTTTGGTAAATCCCAAGGGCTTCTCCACCAAGCTAAAGGAAACACTGATTTACATGAATAGATGAAGTCTTTACCATCTCAAATTCCTGTTAAAATTAGTTTCAGAAGATCAGATCCATATTATGTCTATTTCTATTCCTTTCCTCATTTGTGACAGGGGAATGAGTCATTAGAATTTTAATGTCTGCATTACATGGCAGCAGTGGTCTCTTGTTATGCGTTAACTACTTAAATATTCTGATTTCTGACTGGCTAATCCATTCTACGTTTTATTGTGAGAGAACAGGAATGGGCTGCTAATCAAATAAAAGAGCATGGAAAAGGTCAAATGAGCACAAAATCATCTGTCTATCATTAAATGGTGACAGAATTTGAAGGCCTGCTTTCGTGACTAAGATTGAAATTGGAATATAGAATGTCACCGCATGAATCCCCTAGATTGACAATGAATGTGGTTGGAGTAGGAATGATGAACAATTAACTATTTTTAAACAACTTTTTTTTGCCTATGAAAATTCTAAAATGAATTTAGCCACAAGATATAGTTCTAATAATAATATAGTGATTCAAGTATAATGGGGGTGGTGACAGGGTGTTGTTTTGAACTCGTTTGAATGGAAGTTTTTTGGGCTAACCATATAATAAGAAGCCAAGTTCTGTTCTTAAAGCAATTCATAAATTTCACTACTAAGACAGTCTATCCCTCTAATTTGATTGTGTACTTGTATCTTTTATATTTAAAAATAATTGTTTTGGTTTGTAAATTGTAAGGTGCTGTTTTTACAAATGAATTTGTCTCTATTTTATTTATCTTTTTGGCTACACTTTAATCCTCATACTCCTTTTCTTTTTTCCCAGAAAGTCTGCCAAGTAATATTCCTTTGGATTTCTAATTTACCACATATTTAAATAGACTTTCAAATCAATCATTCTACAAGGTACCATTTCTTTTGCTGTAGATTAGCTCAAATTTGCTTTTAACTTCTTTTTCATTATTTTAAAAAATCACAATAGGTCTCTGCATCATTTCAAGACTGATAGTTATGTACCAGCCACCAACTTAAATATTTTGAAAAGACATTCATCTTGTTGGTGGACCATTCAGAATGATTGCTTTTTCCTTACACTGTCCCTACATTTCCTTTCCCTGCTGCACTATGTTTCAGAAACTTCACTGTAGACAAAAGGAGAGGAGATGAAACTGCAAGAGTGTGGTTCAATCTAATGCCTAAATGAAGTTTGTGGTGTTCTCTGTATGGTTCAGTCTCCTTTGCCCCCTTTATCTTCCTATGTGTGTATCTTTGACAATTAAATTTATTCCTTTGCCAGGTGTTGAGGCCTTTCCAAGGTCATCTTAAGGGTTCTTTGTTTTATATGGATAACAACTCTAAAACACTTGACCATTTATCATAAGCTGGATTCTTTGGCCTAGCAATTGTTAGCTATCAGGTTCAGAGAAAAGTTTTTTGATCATTGGTGTTATAGATGTGTAGTAGGTAAAATAGAAACCTTGGAAGTGCAGAAGCAGCTGTGTACAGAAGTATAAGATAACATTTTGTAACTCTCATGACTAAAATAAAGAACTAAATTAGCTGATCCAGAAGAAAATAGAATACCATGCTTATGAATATAATTTTGTATTTCATGGTAGTTGAAAGGTAGACAACAAAATCTTATGTGCAAAGTAATAGAAAAATAGAGAAGGCCCAGAAAATAGAAGTCACTATTAAAGCATATGATTTATAGGTCTGCCAGAGGGTATTCTAAGAGTCCTGATTTCAGTGAAATTATTTGAAAAATCTATTCATAGATGTGCCATGTAGAGGGCAAGGGAAGAGTGGAATAAAATTGATAGAATCCTTCACTTTCACATGCTCAACACATGACTTAAAGGCTCAGTAAAAGTGCAGTTGGCAGTATTTTAAGTCCATGATTTATAGGGAAGCTGTGCCATTGTCCTGAGTACCTATTAAAAGTGACTAAAATTCATAGATTAGTCAAGTTCAGTTTGTTCAATATTTATACATATTGATTACAAGACTCCTTTTGTCATTACAGAGAGAAAAATACAATAAAAAACCAGGAGAAAGCTCCAAACCTAGGATTTTATATTTACAAATCCAATTTTCTTTTCATTATGCTGCTCCTACATTATTTTACTTTGAACCTGAAGAATAACTGGTCAAAAAAAAAAAGGAATGCTTTGTGGGTATATGGATTACAAAAAAAATGTAAGGAGATGAAAAACATCACTGGACTTGGGCAATGCATGTGATGCAGTGACAGAATGTGGTCAGATGGGGCAGCCAGCCCATCCTTGGAGCTATGTTAATTGCAAACACCCAGTTTTGTGTTCTACTTAAGCCTTACTGTGGCTGAAACATGCACGAAAGCATCATACAAGGCAGTCCATGATTAGCAGAGGGAGTCTAAAGTCATCTTTTTCAGTTATAGCTTTTAAATAATATTAAATTCATTTGTTCACCAAGATTGATGTATGAACAAGACATAATCACAAAAAATACTATTTTTATGTTCTTTGGACTTTTAATGGGCTCTTAAGGATAACTGAGGAATCAGTCTGTCAAAAGAATTGAGTATTTGCTCTGCTTGAGGCCCTGCACTAGGTGAGGAAGTGGGGTGCAAATAAATTGTGACACCAATTCAGATTTGTAAGCATCAGATTGTCTTGTTTGAGAAAAAAAATCTGAAACAAGACAAAGGGACAATTTAATACCATGGGACTCCAGCCTAACAGTGCCTAGAATATGTCTGACCACCATTAAATGTTGCATAAAACTCATTTATTTATTCATTGGAGGAGCAGAGACACTGGAAGGAGTACATTAGTGCATGCCTCCTTTCTTCAGCCTCTCTTGACAATACCAGCCCTCTTAAATACTGGAACATGAGAAGTGGGAATGGGAGGAGGGGTTGATTGCACAGGGGTTGGCAAGCAGGACCTTTTGATAATTTCTCTTAACTCCATGAACTTGGATATATTGATATAAAAAATTGAGAATATATATGTAGAAGAGAAAAAATAATTTTCCCATTACCATTCTGAGGTCTTGACTGAAACTTCTGTAATAAAAGACAAATTAACAGAAAAGAAAGCAGAAGCTTATTAACATGTATGCCTCATGTATACATGGGCGATGCCCTGGGAACAATGAGTAACTCTTTAAGATGGCTTAGATTTTAGGTTTAAATACCATCTTCACCTAAAGATGAGAGTATGAAAAGTGCGTGTAAGGAGAGGCCAGTTAGGGGAAGTTACCAGGAAAATCTCAGTAGATAGGGTAAATTTTGCTATGCAGATTTAAGTAAGAGCCTTCTTCATTAATACTATTCTCATGTAATTTACTGTCATCCTTCTCTTCTTGGTACAGAGATGGTGACACCCTTACAGATGGAGATTTCCTTTATAAATGTAAATTTCCCTTTCAAAAGGGTACTGTACTTGTTTTCAGAGCTTTTCCTGTGTATGTTATTTCTCAAAATAATCAGCTTAAAATAATGCTTAGGCCAAAAAGGCATATTTGGGGGTGGCATATTCTGCTCTCATTTATACAATATAAGAATAATTTGATTACACAATTATATACGAAAATCTAACTTAGGAAAAAATTTAAAGTGCACTTGTTTGTCTTAATTTCATTAATTTTGTATATTTTTCCAAATATACAGAAAAAGAATACAAAAGTGTCAGGCATTTAACCTACAAATACCTTTTCCCCTCAATTTTATATTTTTTCTATAATCAGCCTTTGAAAGATGAATGTTTATTTTTCTTAATAGAGTCCTCCAAAATATATGAATTTCAAACCCCATAAAACTTTTATTAACTCCTGATAAATACTTAACAATAATAATTTAAAAATACATTTGGTTAAATAAACACATACTCTCATTTACTTAGTCACAAATAAGTTATAATTGTATTTTTGACAGTTTTCTATCAAGCCTATGACAATGAACTCATAGATATTAACTGGCTCACAAGTGACAAAAGAGTCTGTTGAAGGTGTTAGGGAAGTTAGTTACTAGGATCATTAGGTAGATAGGAAAAAAAAGCTATGAAAAATGGCAATGTTCTGAATATTACATAGGTGAAATATGCAATTTGCCACATATTGTATGAAAAAATCTTAGTACAAAAAATAATGTATTGATATGTATAAAAAATAATTATTTGATATCTTACACATCATCTTATTTGGAAAAACTGACAAATACTTTTTCTTTTAAGGCTTCATCAATACTCAACGTTTTGATGCCTTTGAAATTCTCTCCTACTCATAATAGCCTTCCAGTAGAATATCTCAATCATGAAATATTCTGGAAGAATTGTCAATAATCATTTTTCCTTATAAAGCATGGTAGTGATGTATGCATTTTAATATATATTGGTAAAAATATTTGACTCTAAAATGAGACTAATATAATATTAAGGTATTTATCTTAGTAATTTGTATTTCCAAATACTGCAATTTTTGATTAATATGATGTTTAGAAAAATGAACCTACATTCACAGAAGTAATTCTCTCACATGGCAATGACTTCCTATGATAGCTCTATTTTTCAAATTCCCCTTCTGCAAAAAAGACTTCCTGACTGACTCTCTTTAATTCCCTCTCTTCTGAAATCTTATATAACTTACTGTTTTACATATACTCCTTATAAATTATTCTACACTGGTATCTAAATACTTCATTTTTTTCAAGTCTAATCTTCCCAGTTAGCTTTTAATCTCTATCTAGACAGGATCTGTGTCTTTTGACTTCATGGTACTGCTCACAGTAATATGTAAGTAATTAAAATTTAATATAATTGAGCTTAATTTAATTTGATGTAGATTCCAATGGATTTTTCCAATTAGATGGTATGAGATTTTTATCCATTAAAAAATATGCAATTTTTACTAATTTCAGTCCTTTTAACTTACCCAAAGGATAAGCTAAGTTTTAAGTTATATTTCGCAACCTTGAGACACATTTCATATGCTTTTCATCCAAGTACTTTTCTCTTCACCTTCTGTAAATTCCAGCCATAAAGTATAGCATGCAATCGTCTTAGCTTAGATTCACAATAAAATCTTGTTCTATAAGATGCATGTGCTTATATATTCATGAAAAACATATCAATAGATATAGGAAAAATAATTTATTGATAAATTATTAAATATACCATTCAAGAAAGAGATAATATATTGGCCAGATTTCAATTCTGGTTACAGGGAATAACTTCTAGATGGTGGGGGGGATCTGATCACTGGTGTCCTGCCCTTTCCATCCACCATTTGACTACTTTTTTCCAACACTTAAAAAATATGTATGTTTAAAACTGTTTACGGTTTATGCAACATTGCTGAGAGCTGAGCTGTCTAAATTCAGCTGCCTAAAAACATGAAGCAGTTTTTATTTTTCTCCAATAACTGCTTTCAGCTGTGCTGTAACAAATCTCCATTTCTGGTCCTTGAAACAAAATCTGAGATTCCCCATTACCAGTTACTCCCATTTCTTAAAACCAGTCCAGTTAGAAAACAGAACCTCAAACTTAATTTAAGTCTCAGTCCTCACCTCCACTTAAAGCAGACTATATTCCTGGCTCTAAGACCTGAGGGGAACACCGAGAGGCACAGTTTGCCTCTAGGATAATTCTGCATCACTTTCTTACAGGTCCAAGATTTCCTCTGTCAGGAATTTGGGTTGAAACTTACGGGAAAAAATTACTAGTCTTATTATTTAAATGGAAAGTGTTAAATCCCCTCTTGTTGCCTGTAGATCCTCTAAGGATAGACAGAGGTTGGTTGAATAATGGCCCCCAAAAGATATATCAAAATTCTAACGCCTTATATCAGTGCAGGTGACCATATTTGGAAATAGGTTCTTGGCAGATCTAATTAATTTAAGGGTTTAAAGATGAGATCATCTTGCCTTTACAGTGGTCTCTAAACCCAGTGATGGGTTTCCTGATTCAAGAAAAGGAGAAAACATAAAGACATACAAAAAGGAAGGCCATGTGGAGACAGAGACAGAGATTGGAATGTTGTGTCTACAAGCCAGGAAATGTGGCTTGTAGAATTGCTGGCATCCAAGAACTGCTAGCATCCACTAGAAGTTAGGAATGAATTCCCCTTTAGAGCCTTGAGAAGAAACCAGACACCTTCATTTTGGACTTATGGACTCTAAAACTGTGTGGTAATAAATTTATGTTGGTTTATTCCACCTAGTTTCTGGTAATTTGTTTATGACAGCCTTAGGAAATGAATATAGACTCAGTCTTGAAGCCTCTGTGTGACAGACATCCAAATGTTTGCTTTATTAGGTTGTGTATTTGGGTTCTTAAGAGAAACCTAGGGAGCTTCCCTACCATGTTTTCCCTATCTGCAAGGTCAGCCTTAAACTCAGTTTTCCCTCCCTTTTAACCCCTGAGGCAGAGAGTATATCCAAAAGTTTGTGGTGCTATTAACCCTTTGCCTTGAGGTAAGTCATATATGATATACTGGAAAGATAACTTTGACATTCTGTCATAATCCTCAGAATTCTGAGAAACCCACCATTCTTTTTTTTTTCAATTGAAGTATAGTTGATATGCACTATTATTTTGATTTAAGGTCGGCAACATAATGATTCAATGATGATGTATGTTACAAAATGCTTGCTATGATAAGTATAGTTACTATCTGTCACCATACAGTTATTACAGTATTATTGACTATACTCCCTATGCTGTACTTTCATTCTGTGACTTATTTATTTATAATTGGAAGTTAGTACTTCTTTATCCCCTTCACCTGTTTTGCTTATTCGCTTACCGCTCCCCTATGGTAACCACCGATTTGTTCTCTGTATTAGTCTATCTCTGTTCTGTTTGTTTATTTGTCTGTTTTTTTAATTCTCACATATAAGTAACATCATATGGTATTTGTGTTTCTCTGACTTATTTCACTTACCATAATACCTTCAAAGTCCATCCTTCTTGTCTCAAATGGCAAGATTTCATTTTTTATGGCTGAGTAATATTCTATTTTATGTGTGTACCACTTCTTTTTTTTAATTGAAGTATATGTGACATATGATCTTATATTGGTTTCAAGTATACAACACAGTGATTCAGCAGTTACCCATATTATTAAATCCACATCCCCACTAGACCAGTTTCTATATGTCAAAAGGGGGAGATGTGACAGAATTATTGGCTATATTCTCCATGTTGTACTACTATCCCACGACCAACTTATATTATGATTGAGAACTTTTATGCCCCTTTATCTCCCTCACTGTCCAATCCCACCCATTCCAACCCCTCCCTCATGGTAACTACCTGTCATGTCTCAGTGTCTATGAGTGTACTGCTATTTTGTTTCATTTTGTTTTTAGATTCCACAAAAAACTGAAAATCATATGGTATTTGTTTTTCTCTAGGTGGCTTATTTCACATAGCATAATACCCTAGGTCCATTCATGTTGCAGATGGCAGAATTTCTTTCCTTTTTGTGGCTGAATAATATTCCACTGTGTATATGTACCACCTCTTCTTTATCCATTGATCTATTTATTGATGGATGCTTTGGTTGCCTCAGTATCTTGGTTATTGTAAATAATGGAGCAATAAACATAGGAGTGCATATATCTTTTGAATCAGATATTTTGTTTTATTTGGGTAGATTTTTAGGAGTGGAATTAATGGGTCATATGGTATTTTTATTTTTTAGATTTTTGAGGAACTTCCATATTGCTTTCCACATTGGCTGTACCAATTACTTTCCCACCAACAGTGTAGGAGGGTTCCCTTTTCTCCAACACTTGTTATTTCTTGTCTTTTGGACATTGGCCATTCTAACTGTGTGAGGTGATATCTCATTTTGTGTACCACCTCTTCTTTATCCATTCGTCTATCACTGAACAGTTAGGTTGCTTCTACATCTTGGCTATTGTAAAAAATGCTGCAATAAACATAGAGAAGAATATATCTTTTTGAGTTAGTGTTTTTGATATCTTTGGTTAAATACCCAGAAGTGGAATTACTGGGTTGTATGGTACTTAAATTTTAATTTTTTGAAGAACATCTGTACAGCTTTCCATAGTGGCTGCACCAATTCACAATCCCACCAGCAGTGTATGAGGCTTCGCTTTTCTCCACATCCTTGCCAACCCCTGTTATCTGTCTGTTTGATATTAGCCATATTTACTGGTGTGAGGTGATAGCTCATTATAGTTTTGATTTACATTTCCCTAATATTTAATGATTTCAAGCACCTTTTCATATGTCTGTTAGCCACTGTATGTCTTCTTTGGAAAAATGTCTATTCAGGCCCTCTGCCATTTTTTAATCAAGCTATTTGGGTTTTTCCGGTGTTGAGGTATATGACTTTTTATATATTTTGGATTTTAAGACCTTATCAGATATAGCACTTACTAATATATTCTCCCATAACTTAAGTTGTCTTTTTATTTTGCTAATGGTTTCCTTTGCTGTGCAGAGGCTTTTTAGTTTGATGTAATTCCACTTGTTTATTGTTGCTTTTGTTTCCCGTGCCTGGGGACACACATCTAGAAAAAAAATTGCTAATGCTGATGTTCTAGTGTTTACTGCCTATGCTTTCTTTTTTTTTCCACTTTTTTTATTAAGGTATTATTGATATACACTCTTATGAAGGTTTCATATGAAAAAACAATGTGATTACTACATTTACCCATATTATCAAGTCCCCGCCCATACCCCAATGCAGTCACTGTCCATCAGTGTAGTTAAGATGCCACAGATTCACTGTTTGCCTTCTCTGTGCTACACTGTTTTCCCCGTGATCCCCCACACCATGTGTACTAAACATAATATCTCTCAAACACCTTCTCCCACCCTCCCCAACTGCCCTGCCACACCCCTCCCCTTTGGTAACCACTAGTTCTTTCTTGGAGTCTCTTGAGTCTGCTGCTATTTTGTTCCTTCAGTTTTGCTTCGTTGTTATACTCCACAAATGAGGGAAATCATTTGGCACCTGTCTTTCCCCACCTGGCTTATTTCACTGAGCATGATATCCTCCAGCGCCATCCATGTTGTTGCAAATGACAGGATTTGTTTCTTTCTTATGGCTGAATAGTATTCCATTGTGTATACATACCACCTCTTCTTTATCCATTCATCTACTGATGGACACTTAGGTTGCTTCCATATCTTGGCTATTATAAAAAGTGCTGCAATAAACATAGGTGTGCATATGTCTTTTGGAATCTGAGAAGTTGTATTCTTTTGGTAAATTCCAAGGAGTGGGATACCCGGGTCAAATGGTATTTCTATTTTTAGTTTTTGAGGAACCCCTATATTGTTTCCTCAATGGTTGAACTAGCTTACATTCCCACCAGTAGTGTAAGAGGGTTCTCCTTTCTCTGCATCCTCACGAGCAGTTGTTCTTAGTCTTTTCAATGCTGGCCATCCTTACTTGTGTGAGGTGATATCTCATTGTTGTTTTAATTTGCATTTCCCTGGTGATTAGTGATGTGGAGCATCTTTTCATGTGTCTATTGGCCATCTCAATTTCTTCTTTGGAGAACTGTCTCTTCATATACTCTTCACATTTTTTAATTGGGTTATTTGCTTTTTGGGTGTTGAGGCATGTAAGTTCTTTATATATTTTGGATGTTAACCCCCTGTTGGATATGTCATTTACAAATATATTTCTCCCATACTGTAGGATGACTTTTTGTTCTTTTGATGGTGGCTTTTATGTACAGAAAATTTTTTGTTTGATGTAGTCCCATGAGTTCATTTTTGCTTTTGTTTCCCTTGCTTAGGGAGATGCGTTCAGTAAGAAGTTGCTCATGCTTATATTCAGGAGATTTTTACCTATGCTGTCTTCTAAGAGTTTTATGGTTTCATGACTTACATTCAGGTCCTTGATCCATTTCAAGTTTACTTTTGTGTATGGGGTTAAACAATAATCCAGTTTCATTCTCTTACATGTAGCTGTCCAGTTTTGCCAACACCAGCTGTTGAAGAGGCTGTCATTTCCCCATTGTATGTCCATGGCTCCTTTATCATATATTTATTGACCATGTATAGTTGGGTTTATTTCAGGGCTCTCTAGTCTATACCATTGGTCTATGGGTCTGTTCTTGTGCCAGTACCAAATTGTCTTGAGTACTGTGCCTTTGTAGTAGAGCTTGAAGTTGGGGAGCATAATCCCCCCAGCTTTATTCTTCCTTCTCAGAATTTCTTTGGCTATTTGGGGTCTTTTGTGGTTCCATATGAATTTTAGAATGATTTGCTCTAGCTCATTGAAGAATGCTGCTGGTATTTTGATAGGAATTGGATTAAATCTGTAGATTGCTTTAGGCAGGATGGCCATTTTGACAATACTAATTCTTCCTATCCATGAATACGGGATGTGTTTCCATTTATTGGTATCTTCTTTAATTTCTCTCATGAGTGTGTTGTAGTTTTCAGAGTATAGGTCTTTCACTTCCTTGGTTAGGTTTATTCCTAGGTATTTTATTCTTTTTGATTCAACAGTGAGTGGAATTATTTTCCTGATTTCTCTTTCTGCTAATTTATTGTTTGAGTATAGGAATGCCACAGATTTCTGCGTATTAATTTTGTATCCTGCAACTTTGCTGAATTCAGATATTAGATCTACTAGTTTTGGAGTGGAGTCTTTAGGGTTTCTATGTACAATATCATGTCATCTGTAAACAGGGACAGTTTAACTTCTTCCTTGCCAATCTGGATGCCTTTTATTTCTTTGTGTTGTCTGATTGCCAGGGCTAGGACCTCCAGTACTATGTTGAATAGAATTGGGGAGAGTGGGCATCTTTGTCTTGTTCCCGATCTTAAATGAAAAGCTTTTAGCTTCTCGCTGCCAAGTATAATGTTGGCTGTGGGTTTGTCATATATGGCCTTTATTATGTTGAGGTACTTGCTCTCTGTAACCATTTTGTTGAGAGTTTTTATCATGAATCGATTTGAATTTTCTCAAATGCTTTTTCAGCATCTATGGAGCTGATGATATGGTTTTTGTTCTTCTTTTTGTTGATGTGGTGGATGATGTTGATGAATTTTCAAATGTTGTACCATCCCTGCATCCTGGAATAAATCCTACTTGATCATGGTGATGACCTTTTTGAGGTATTTTTGAATTCAGTTTGGTAATATTTTGTTGAGTATTTTTGCATCTATGTTCATCAGGGATATTGGTCTGTAGTTTTCTTTTTTTGTGGTGTCTTTGCCCAGTTTTGGTATTAGAGTGATGCTGGCCTCATAGAATGAGTTTGGAAGTATTCCCTCTTCTTCTACTCATTTGAAAACTTTAAGGAGGATGGGTACTATGTCTTCACTAAATGTTTGATAAAATTCAGTGGTGAAGCCATCTGGTCCAGGCATTTTGTTCTTAGGTAGGTTTTTGATTACCAGTTCAATTTCGTTGATGGTAATTGATCTGTTTAGATTTTCTGTTTCTTTCAGGGTCAGCCTTGAATGTTGTATTTTTCTAGAAAGTTGTTCATTTCTTCCTGGTTATCCAGTTGGTTAGCATATAATTTTTCACAGTATTCTCTAGTAGTTCTTTGTATTTCTGTGCTGTCTGTAGTGATTTTTTCCTTTCTCATTTCTGATTCAGTTTATGTGAGTAGACTCTTTTTCTCTTGATAAGTCTGGCCAGGTGTTTATCTATTTTGTTTATTTTTTCAATGAACCAGCTCTTGCTTTCATTGATCCTTTCTATTGTTTTATTCTTCTCGATTTTGTTTATCTGTGCTTTAATCTATATTATGTCCTTCCTTCTACTGACTTTGGATCTCATTTGTTCTTCTTTGTCTAGTTTCATTAATTGTGAGTTTAGACTGCTCATATGGGATTGTTCTTCTTTCCTGAGGTAGGCCTGTATTACAATATACTTTCCTCTTAGCACAGCCTTCGCTGCGTCCCACAGATTTGCAGTGTTGAATTATTGTTGTCATTTGTCTCTATATATTGCTTGATCTCTGTTTTTATTTGGTCATTGATCCATTGGTTATTTAGGAGCATGTTGTGAAACCTCCATGTGTTTGTGGGATTTTTCATTTTCTTTGCATAATTCATTTCTAGTTTCTTACCTTTGTGGTCTGAGAAACTGGTTGGTACAATTTCAGTCTTTTTGAGTTTACTGAGGCCCTTTTGGTGGCTGAATATATGATCTATTCTTGAAAATGTTCCATGTGCACTTGAGAAGAATGTGTATTCTGCTGCTTTTGGGTATAGTGTTCTGTAGATGTCTGTTAGGTCCATCTGTTCTAATGTGTTGTTCAGTTCCTCTGTCTCCTTACTTATTTTCTGTCTGGTTGATCTGTCCTTCAGAGTGAGTGGTGTGTTGAAGTCTCCTGAAATGAATGCATTTCATTCTATTTCCCCTTTTAATTCTGTTAGTATTTGTTACACATATGTAGGTGCTCCTGTGTTGGGCACATGGATATTTATAATGGTTATATCTTCTTATTGGATTGACCCCTTTATCATTATGTAATGTCCATCTTTGTCTCTTGTGACTTTCTTTGTTTTGAAGTCTGTTTTGTCTGATATAAATACTGCAGCTCCTGCCTTTTTCTCCCTATTAGTTGCATGAAATGTCTTTTTCCCTTCACTTTTAGTCTCTGTATGTTTTTTGGTTTAAAGTGAATCTCTTGTAGGCAGCATATAGATGGCTCTTGTTTTTTTATCCATTCAGTGACTCAATGTCTTTCGATTGGTGCATTCAGTCCATTTACATTTAGGGTGAATATGGATAGGTATGTACTTATTGCCATTGCAGGCTTTAGATTCATGGTTACCAAAGGCTCAAGGTTAACTTCCTTACTATCTAAGAGTCTAACCTAACTCACTTAATATGCTGTTAGAAACACAATCTAAAAGTTCTTTTTTTTTCTCCTCCTTTTTCTTCCTTGTTCATTCTTTATATATTAGGTATCATATTCTGTAGTCTTTGTCTATCCCTTGATTGACTTTGGGGATAGTTAATTTAATTTTGCTTTGCTTAGTAATTAGCTGTTCTACTTTCTTTACTGTGGTTTTATTGCCCCTGGTGACAGCTATTAAACAGTTAGGAACACTTCAGTCTATAGCAGTCTCTCCAAAATACACTGTAGAGTTGTTTGTGGGAGGTAACTTCTCTCAGCTTTTGTTTATCTGGGAATTGTTTAATCCTTCCTTCAAATTTAAATGATAATCTTGCTGGATAAAATAATCTTGGTTCAAGGCCCTTCTGCTTCATTGCACTAAGTGCATCATGCCACTCCCTTCTGGCCTGTAAGGTTTCTGTTGTGAAGTCTGATGATTGCCTGATGGTCTTCCTTTGTATGTGATCTTATTTCTCTCTCTGGCTGCTTTTAATAGTGTGTCCTTATCCTTGATCTTGACATTTTAATTACTGTATATCTTGGTGTTTTCTTCCTTGGGTCCATTTTGTTGGGAGACCTGTGCACCTCCATGGCCTGAGAGACTGTCTCCTTCCCCAGATTGGGGAAGTTTTCAGCAATCACCTCCTCAAAGACTCTTTCTATCCCTTTTTCTCTCTCTTCTTCTTCTGGTACCCCTATAATGCAAATATTGTTTCGTTTGGATTGGTTACACAGTTCTCTCAATATTCTTTCATTTTTAGAGATTCTTTTTTCTCTCTGTGCCTCAGCTTCTTTTTATTCCTCTTCTCTAGATTCTATTTCATTTATCATCCCCTCCACCATATCCTATCTGCTTTTAATACCCTCTATTGTGCTCTTCAATGATCAGATCTCTGATCAGAATTCATTCCTGAGTTCTTGAGTATCTTTCCCTACCTCCATGAGCATGTTAATGATTTTTATTTTGAACTCCATTTCAGGGAGACTTATGAGGTTGATATCATTTAAATCTTTCTCAGGAGTTGTATTAATAATTTTACTCTGAACCAGGTTTCTTTGGCATTTCATATTTGTGTGTGGCACCCTTTAGAGACCAGAAGCTCTACTCTGTGGAGCTGATCAGCCCCTGAAGCAATTTCGGGGGTTGCAGGGGAGTGGTATTTGTGGCTGGGGGGAGGAAAGAGCTGTTTCCTTCTTCCCGGCTGCTTGCCTTTCTCCACTGTGTGAATCGGTGGTCCAAGCACACAGGTATATGCCTGTATGCTTTGCATTTGTAGTTGCTGTAGACAGATCTTCCCTCTGGCTGTCCTAATGCCCAGGTCGGTTTTGCTGGTTTGCGAACCTGGTGGGTCTGGCCAGGAGAAAGGCACAGTAGGCTGCCTATCACGGAAGGGGCTATTGGAGCTGTGTAGGCAGCCAGGGAGCTGGAGCACCTGAAGATCATGAAAGCTCCCAACCTGCTGGGCAGAATGTACCCAGATAATTTTGTCTCCCTGTCCTTTCTCCTGAGCAGTAAGCTCTGTGCAATCCTTGCCCCTTTAGCAGCCCTCTTGCTAAGGGCTTCCTTGTTAGGAAGTCTCTCAGACTGCCCACCTTTCTTTTGTCCAAGAGCAGCTGGATATGGATCCCTGCTTTCCACAAGCACTGGAATCTCAGTCTCTCCAGGAATTCTGCCCGTCTTAGCTTTCCAACCGCCTAATTATGAGAGTATCATGCAAGCACCATGAAATGTAGATTTGTGCTCCCTGAGCAGATCTCCGGAGTTAGGTATTCAGCAGTCCCAGGTCTCCACTCCCTCCCTGGTCCATTTCTCTTCTTCCCGCTGGTGAGCTTTGGTGGGGAAGAGCTTGGATCCCTCTCGGCTACAGCTTTAGTACGTTACCCTTTTCTGTGAAGTCTGCTCTTGTCTCTAGGTGTATGCAGTTTGGCACAGTCCTCTTTCCTGTTGCTCTTTCAAGAGTAGTTGTATTAGTTATATTTTCGTATTATATGCGGTTTTAGGAGGAATCCTCTGTCTCACTCTCATGTGCGATCTTTCTGCCTACACTTTCTTTTAGGAGTTTTATAGTTTTACGTCTTATATTTAGGTCTTTAATCCATTTTGAGTTTGTTTGGTTATGATGTAAGACAGTGATGGAGAGTCATTCTTTTGCATGTAGCTGTCTAGTTTTCCTAACACCATTTATAGACGTGACTGCCTTTTCCCCATTGTATATCCTTGCCTCCTTTGTCACATATTACTTGTATTAATTGACCATATAAACATGGGTTTATTTTTGGCTCTCTATTTTTTCCCTTGATGTATGTCTGTTTTTGTGCCTGTACCATACTGTTTTGTTTACTACAGCTTTGCAGTATAATTTGAAAGCAGGGCATGTGATGCCCCAAATTTTGTTTCTCTTTCTTAAGATTGCTTTGGCTATTCAAGATCATTTGTGGTTACATACAGATTTTTGGATTATTAGCTCTAGTTCTGAATCCACATGTTTTTACCATGCCAAATATTGAAGATAGTTTGCTCTACTCCTTTCTCTTCCAACCCTCTTATCCTCCTCTCAGGTGTTGGATGCCTAACAACTAACTTAGGAAATGCTATGCTAGGCTCCCTTTCCTGCAGGGAATCCATTTCTAAGAGACACATGGTTTCAGATTTTTTTGAGGAGCAGCATCACCTTCCCTGTGGGGAGAAGGGTTAAAAGTTTTTCTCTAAGAGCTTACAGTTTCTACAAGAAAACAGACCTAATATCTTTTTTTTTTACTCCATGCTGACCCACCTTCTTTACTACCTTGAGAAAGAATGTGGAAGAGTAGCAGAGTTGCGACTGGCTTTCCAACCCCATACTTAGCTCATGACTCCGGGGGGTCAAGGCAGATAGTGTTTGCTCAGCTGTTGACCAGCTCGCTTTAAAATGCTGGATGGCTTTGTGCTTCTTTGTCTTCAACTTAACTTTGGACCCCAGTTATTGATCTTTAAGCACTGGAAGACATTTCACTCAACAACCAATTATACTTTACATGAAATCCCTCCACTAGTTATCATCAAGTTTGTGGATTTGGATCTTTAAAGTGAAAGAGCCATTAGCAAGATTTTATTTCACTATTATTAATGTCCAACTCCACTCTTTAATTTAATTTTTTGCAAAATAATAGATGTCTTACTCAAATGGTTTTAGGAGCCAGAAGAGAAATTAAGTGTGTAAAGTAGTATTGTGAATGGGGACCATGACAAATTTAGGAGTATCAGTAACTAACTGGGTCACTGACATCATTTGCCAAACCAATCTTAGCAGGTCTTCTTGAAGTCAGTTATTAACATTTGCCGGAGAGCCTTTAAGGCTCATCCCATATTTAATTGTCCATGCAAGTGTTCTCTACACCATTTAGACAATATATGAGAGCATTTTTTCCTCTTCATAATGATTGAGAGTGGGTGCTACTTGTCTTTTCAGTGAAAAAGGACCACAAATATTATACATGCAATTTTCCTCTGTTCCACATGATTTTCACATGACACATAGGACATTTATGTAGGGAAAAAAATCCTTCACATTTGTGTGAATAGAAACTCATTTCTGTTTTTTATATAGAGCCATATTGATGGATAAAGTTTTTGTATGATATCATAGAGATAATTTTTCCAGAATTACAAATTATTATGCATATAAAGGATTTACCTTACCTTATTTTGTTTACAGTTTTACCCAGTGCTATCCACCCTTTCAGAAAATCATTTCAGCAAAAACAAGTTGTTCACAGAATTTGAGTACCCCGTGCTCCACACCTGAATCAGTCAGTGTTTGAAGTTTCATATTTGTGTGGTTATACAGACAGATGCTTGCATCTGACTATTTCATGAAATCATGTAGCTGTGCTTAAAAAGGTACAAACAGACCTTCAGATCATTTTCCTAATGAATTGTTTTCTTATTATTTATATTTAAATTGCAGATAGGGCATTATATACTTTTTTTAAAAAAGCTATATGTAGATAGATTTTCATATCCATGATCTTCATTTCTGGATGGTAAAGCATGTACTACAAAACATATGCTAAAAAGAAAAGGAAAGTTGGTTTGATAGCACTGATCTATGCCTATTGCCAGAAATCTATGAAACCCCCAAGGTCTTCAACATTTCAGAGTACCTATATATGAATATATATTAATCTTTACCCATTCCCTGATATATATATGTATTATGTCCTTTACCATGCCATGCTACCCATACTATGATATTCTTTTCTGAGTCACCCAGGAGTGTATGATAATCTGGTCTTATAGCATGGTAAAAACTTCAACCTGAGATCTGCCAGAGAATCTGTTTACTTGATGGTTTCCTGCCTAAAAATAGTTTTTAATTCTGAATTATAATATGATAGAAGGACATCTCCCTTAAAATTGTGATGGCTATTTTTAGATATATACAAAATCATTTTTAAGGGCCTTGACTAAAATATTTATGAGACTGAGGAGATTTTAAAATTCAGACTAATAAATTGGATAAGTTCAGTGTTAAATGGCAAGGCATTTTCAACATTATAAAGAGAACATGTCATATAATTTTCAAATGTTTTATTTTTTTAATTGAATTTCTAATTAGTGAGCACATGCTGGAAAAGGTGAAAATATTAATGAGATATTCATAGATGTTTCATAGAATGAGGTCAAATATTATATATATACATATATACTTGTACATATGTTACAGAGAAAATTCTCATTATGCAAGATAATTAAGTGTCACTTGTCATAAAATTTTCCGAAAGAGATTACAGGAGGCATAAAATTGCAGGAAGCCAATTATCTGATCTTTCCCCTTTCTGTTATTTAGTCTCTCTCATCTATAGATGAATTTTCCGATTTGCTCATTTCTTTAAATTCCTTAAATTGCAACTGAAAATAAGACAGTGAGACAGCAGTTTTTACCAAAAATTGAAACTGAAAGTCTGCTCATTTTGCAAAGTGATGTATACACCTGATATATGCAAGATAGTATAGATGTTGTGAGGGACAGAAAGTATAAGACAGGATTTATACTTGTCATTCCATTCTTCCCACTAGTCTGTGTTTGTAGAAAGTTAATTTACATTTTGTTTTTAAAAATTTATTGTTACATACAGTTACATTTATTGAGTTGGGCAACAAAAATAGTGATTTTTAGGATAGGCATTTCTGTATCCTCTTTCTCCTTATATCTTATTTTCATATTTTGATATCATTTTTGTTTCCTTCATACAGTTTTATGTATCTGTGAAATAATGTATCAGTTTGGGAATTGAAATAAATCCCAGGTTGACACTATATGTGAGCAGGAGTACAATCTAGATGGAACAGCTTTATATTGATCATGAGCGTTTCTAGTTGGAATTGTAATTATTAAGAGAATCCTCTAACAGAAGTTTGTTTGCCAGAAGATGGAACCACAGTGTTACATGACACACACAGTGCTCCTCCAGGTAGCACCTTGGCTTGAAAGAACCAATAACTGCTATGTCCCTGAGAGGTGCTTAACCTAGAGTTTATGGCTGAAATATTTTAAGCATTTGTCCATGTGTGTGTATGTGTTTGTGATTCTGGGAGGGAGATATGGCCCATTATGTATCATCAGATTCTGAAATCTGGTGGTCCATGATTCTCAAAGCCTTAAGACAGCCTGAAACCTTAACTTTCTGCCTCTATATAATTCTACAGGAAAATATTTAATTTACCCTCCATTTGAAATGTTTCACTGAATAAATTAGTTATCCTGCCTTTTAACTGTTAGAGGCAATACATTACTTTGGTGATTAAAATCCACTAGCACTATTGGCTTTGACAGGCTGGGCTCAAATAAAGCCTAGTTCCACTTCATATCCAAGTCATTCAACACCATCCAAGTGACATTCCTGAAAGCTGTACATTTCATTTATGCATTCTAATGATTTGATTTGGTAAGCTTAATAAGCTTATCTCTAGTCAAAGGTAACATGACATTAATATGTCTCTAGGGTGTGTGATAGGACTAGATTCTTCCTGCTTCCATTTCAACTTAGACTCTATTTTGATGATATCAGTGCCAAAGTGAGTGTGAGACAAATTTACCCATGAAGATTTTAAAAGAAACTGATTAAGAGCCTACTGTTTTACTTCTTGAGCACCCTCATATAGAATGTATAAGAGGATCATAGTCTCAAGAGAGAATTTTATGAAAGGGATTAGTCAAAATGTTTCTTTGGAGGCTATACCAAAGAAACTGGCTATACCATCCTCGTTTGAGGGGAAGGCATTAGGAGGGGGGGTTACTCTCTAATCCAAACCTTGAAGAGGGTAGGCTTCTAGACTTGCAGATAAAGACCTCTGAAATAATCAGAAACCTCTGAATACCAGTGCCTCACTGCAACATAAGAAGGCAAAGAAGAATGTGTCCTGAGGTCTTTCCAGCTCAGGAAATCCAGAGGAAGAGAGGTCTGATTAATGGCTTTTGTGGCTGTATTGGGATTGGCCCACCCTCTCCAGCTTGTCAAGGCAGGGGATATGTGATTGTTTCTGGTGAGCCAGATGGAGGCCATGCTATAAGGGTTTTTTGCAGGGCTTTCCCATTAAGATCTCAGGATGGATAAAGGCTGGAATTGTACTCTGGATGCCCTGGGACTAGGAGAGGGTCACAAGGGTCCACATGTAATGGAGACAGATCAACCGAGGCAAGAAGAGGACCAGAGAACTATCCCAAAGCTCATAAAATAAAGGTCATGAAAGTCAGCTTTGATCATCTGCTGGGTAGTAACCCAAGAACACCCAGGTTCACTGATCTACTCCTCTGTCCAGATAGCACAAAGCCGCCCTGTCATGTAAATCTGGTAAGAAGCCAAAGAGAGTCACTTCTAAGTAAAGGAGGAAAAGAGCCGGTGGTAGACAGAAGAAACATCAGGCACCACCACAGTCCACATTCTTTGTGATTCCAGTTGGAGGGAAGAAAGATATTGAAACTGTATCAAGAGTGGAATGTTTTGAGTATCTTATAGTGGATGTTCCAATTTCCAGCTGAAATGGTATTTGTAAATTAAAGTGACCATGGATGAATGGATGGTCTACTAGTACTTAGGTCTCAACTGAAACATCGTGGTCTCATTTCACTATTGAAAAGGTTAATTCATGCATGTTTAATGCTTCATGTGTGTGTCATACTCCTTCAGGCTATGGTATATAGATCATTTTGAAACATAGTGATTCTCAGAAGAATTTGGGTCCCATTTACGTTACTGGGATTTTTGTCATCCAGGGTCAATTCTGATGACTCCTACACTGTCCCGGCATCTCCCATTGCAGATGAGAAAACTCTGACCTTTAGAGATAGACTGTCTGGAATTCACAGTGTGAAATTACCTTCTAAACGAATTCAGCTAAATCACATTTAATATCAGATTTTAGTGACTTTCTCATGACTGTTTATCAGCTCTCTCAACTCCCAAATGACTCTTTAATTAATTGTTCCTCCATTAGTAGATCATTTTCTGTCAGGTCCCTTTCCTTAGAGCACTGTTTTACCCCATATGGCAGAAAGGCTGTCGAAGATCCCACTATTATTAAATGTAGGTTGGTCACTTAGGTATGTTACCTTGATGATGGTGACATCACTCAGGTACTTGGCCTACAAGGAACTAGCACAATTTCACTTATTTCATTTTAATGGGTCCCTTTGGCTTTGAGGCTATAAACTAAAATAGCATTGCAGTCTCCTCCAGCAATCTCAAACTTAATTATTCCACTCCAGGAAGCTGTCTGATGGCTCTGCAGAGACCTGCTTTTGCACTAAAATGCAATCC
Source organism: Smutsia gigantea (assembly GCA_032199065.1). Classification (NCBI taxonomy): domain Eukaryota; kingdom Metazoa; phylum Chordata; class Mammalia; order Pholidota; family Manidae; genus Smutsia; species Smutsia gigantea. Next base: position 60,758 of record JAVSCE010011130.1, read on the forward strand.
CTTATTGTGTGACAAAATTACCTTTGTTTCATGTTCTTTTTTAAAATTTATTTACAAACAGCTCAGAAAAGCACCTCTCAGTCCAACTTAATAGGTGATTACCACAAACTTGATTCAAGAATTTAGATTGGATGTATTTTTTAGGATTTTCCTTTTATTCTTTCCTATGTAATCATGATGACTTCTTAAATGCTAGTCCAAGTCCTGGGCATTGTGGGTAATGTGGTATAAATTGCCAAGATAGCTGACTCTCATCTTTTCCTCTATTAAGTTTTGATATATTTATTGTTTCATAGCTTAAATTACATATCTTATATGCCCAACTCTGCCAATATTTTTTTTTGCTGCTCTGAGCAAATTTAGTTTTCTAAACTAAAATTTCTAAGTGATTTTGCAGAAAGCAGAAGAGACAGAGACACATTACAAGAGAAAGAGCCAGAGAGATCAGAGATTTACAAATGTTACCATTTGCAATACACAGCAATCTATGAAAATGATAATGGTCAGTAACATATTTGATAAAAACAATCAACATTTTCTTTTTAAATTTCAGAATACTTTCACAATTTGAGTAACAACCAAAAAAAAAAATTCAGTTCTGTTCATATTCAAAATGAAGGTTGAACTGAGAGCCAGAAACTCTATAATATTATACAAGGGAAATATTTGGGTTCTATTCATCACTTTCGTCTATGGAGACTAATAGGAAACTTATTTCTTGCTTCTGTCCCACATTCTTTAAAGACAAAGGGGAAGCCCATGCATGTGATTAATAACATTTTCTTTCTATCCTAGTTTCTCAGGCTCTAAAAAATATAGTGAGGTGAGGGAGAAAAAGTGAGAGAAACTGGCATTATACTTTATGTGTGAAAGTAATTTTTAATTTCAATCTTTTCAGCCTAATGCTCTCATCTGTGCAAGGAATGAAATGCATGAGAATTAATATGATCACGCCAATAGGTGAAATGATAAAATATAATTAAATAGAAAGGGTCCCCATCATGCACATGCTTTATAGACATTTAATTCCCTCTGTGGATGGGATGTTTACTTATCTGGACCAGAGCTTCACACAAAACAAGAATTAGATTTTCTTCATTTTGAGCTTGCAATCCTACTTTATTTAACAACTGTGGAATTGAGAAAGAAAAACAGATGTGGGACAGACAATATTTGGACAGAGCCAGAATGAAGCCAAACTCCACTTGTTTATTTTGGGTTTGGGAGAACGTGGAGAAAAGATTGAATTTACACACACAAAAACCACAAACACTTTTTTCTAAAACTCATTTTAGTTTATCCTCCCTGAACAAACTGAACAATATTTAGTGAAACTCTGTCTTAGTCCCAGGGACCACTTTTAAATTACGGGATGGTCAGGGAGGATTAGTGAGCACACTGAAGATTGGCAAGTCACTTCAGACTCAGATACATGTTCCACATAAATCTTTTGTTTTAAAATGCAAGGTTCCCCATAAAATGAGTTAGTATATTTTGCCAACACATACACACATGTAGGTATTCATAGATGTTACTTGGTTAGTCTTAGAGATAAAAATTCATATTAAGATAACATAAAGAAAAGCTAAATAGTGTTCCTAATCTGATATCAAAGATCTTATCATCGAAGGCAAATATACCAAAACATAAAACCTATATATTGTTACCAAATAACCAAAGCATATCATTTCCTACTCAAAGGGAACTAATAGGTTAAGATGAGACAATAATCTTGAAAGAACTTTGAAAATATTTAGAAAGGTAGTATAAAGCTATGGTGTGAGTTCTCATTTTGATCATAATAAATTTGATTCTTTTCCTACACCTTCAAAAATATTTTCTATATTCAACAGGGATTGTACATATATTTTTAAATGTCTTTCTACTATAAGAATTGATTCATTAAACAAGTACTAAGTAACGGTATTTAGTGCTTTATGACTAGGTTAGTTTTACTCTGCATCCATTAAATGCAAGATTGTTTTGGCAAAGTGGGTAAGATTTTGTAGTACCTGAGGTTTGTAAAATATGGGGAGCCTTTTTTTTTGATAGTTAATTTTTTTCTTATTAAGGTATCATTGATATACAATCTTATGAAGGTATAACATGAGCATCATTGTGGTTACTACATTCACCCTTATTATCAAGTCCCCCCCACATACCCCATTACAGTCACTGTCCATCAGTGTAGTAAGATGCTATAGAGTCACTACTTGTCTTTTCTGTGCTGTAGTGCCTTTCCCATACCACCCCCTACATTATGTCTGCTAATCATAATACCCTTTAATCCCCTTCTCCCTCCCTTCCCACCCACCCTCCCAACCCCTTTCCCTTTGGTAACCGCTAGTCCCTTCTTGGGGTGTCTGAGTCTGCTGCTGTTTTGTTCCTTCAGTTTTTGCTTTATTGTTATACTCCACAAATGTGTGAAATCATCTGGGACTTGTCTTTCTCTGCCTGGCTTATATCACTGAGCATAATACCCTCTAGCTCCATCCATGTTATTGCAAATGGTAGGATTTATTTTCTTCTTATGGCTGAATAATATTCTATTGTGTATATGTACCACCTCTTCTTTATCCATTCATCTGCTGATGGACACTTAGGTTGCTTCCATGTCTTGGCTATTGTAAATAGTACTGTGATAAACATGGGGTGCATATGTCTTTCTGAATCAGGGATCTTGTTTTCTTTGGGAAATTCCTAGAAGTGGAATTACTGGGTCAAATGGTATTTCTATTTTTAGTTTTTTGAGGAAACTTCATATTGTTTCCTACAATGGTTGAACTGATTTACATTCCACCAACAGTGTAGGTGGGTTCCCCTTTCTCTGCATCCTCGCTAGCATTTCTTGCTTGTCTTTTGGATGTTGGCCATCCTAACCATTGCGGTTTTAATTTGTATTTCCTTGATGATTAGCAACGTAGAGCAGCATTTCATGTGTCTGTTGGACACCTGAATTTCTTCTTTGGAGAAGTGTCTGTTCAGATCCTCTGCCCATTTTTTAATTGGGTTATTTGCTTTTTGGGTGTTGAGGCATGTGAGTTCTTTATATATTTTGGATGTTAACCCCTTTTTGGATATGTCATTTACAAATATATTTCTGCCATACTGTAGGATGCCTTTTTGTTCTGCTGATGGTGTCCATTGCTGTACAGAGCTTTTTAGTTTCATGTAGTGCCATTTGTTCATTTTTGCTTTTGTTTCCCTTGCCCGAGGAGATATGTTCAGGAAAAAGTTGGTCATGTTTATATTCAAGAGATGTTTGCCTATGTATTCTTCTAAGAATGTTATGGTTTCATGACCTACATTCAGGTTTTTGATCCATTTCAAGTTTACATTTTTGTATAGACTTAGACAATAATTCAGTTTCTTTTTCTTATATGAAGCTGTCCAGTTTTGCTAACACCAGCTGTTGAAGAGGCTGTCATTTCCCCATTGTATATCCACATCTCTGTTATCATATATTAATTGGCCATATATGTGTGGGTTTATATCTGGACTCTTTATTCCATTGATCTGTGTCTGTTCTTGTGCCAGTACCAAATTATCTTGATTACTCTGGGTTTGTAGTAGAGCTTGAGGTTGGGGAACATAATCCCCCCACTTTATTCTTCCTTCTCAGGATTGCTTTGGCTATTTGGTGTCTTTTGTGGTTCCAAATGAATTTTAGAACAATATGTTCTAGTTCATTGAAGAATGCTGTTGGTATTTTGATAGGGATTGCATTGAATCTTTAGATTGCTTTAGGCAGGATGACAATTTTGACAATATTAATTCTTCCTATCCATGAGCATGGGATGTATTTCCATTTATTAGTGTCCTCTTTAATTTCTCTCAAGAGTGTCTTGTAGCTCTCAGTGCATAGGTCTTTCACCTCCTTGGTTAAGTTTATTCCTAGACATTTTATTTTTTTAGATGCAATTGTAAATGGAATTGTTTTCCTGATTTCTCTTTCTGCTAGTTCATCATTAGTATATAGGAATGCAACAGATTTCTGTGTATTAATTTTGTATCCTGCAACTTTGCTTAATTCAGATATTAGATCTAGTAGTTTTGGAGTGGATTCTTTAGGGGTTTTTATATACAATGTCATGTCATCTGCAAACAGTGACTGTTTAAATTATTCCTTGACGATCTGGATGCCTTTTACTTTGTGTTTTCTCAGTGCTGTGGCTAGGACCTCCAGTGCTATGTTGAATAAAACTGGGGAGAGTGGGCATCCTTGTCTTGTTCCCAATCTTAGAGGAAAAACTTTCAGCTTTTCACTGTAAAGTATGATGTTGGGTTTTGGTTTGTCATATATGGCCTTTATTATGTTGATGTACTTGCTTTCTATACCCATTTTGTTGAGAGTTTTTATCATGAATGGATGTTGAATTTTGTCGAATGCTTTTTCAGCATTTATTGAGGTGATCATATGGTTTTTTCCTTCTTTTTTTGTTGTGGTGGATGACGTTGATGGGTTTTTGAATGTTGTACCATCCTTGCATCCCTGAGATGAATCCCACTTGATCATGGTGTATGATCCTCTTGATGTACTTTTGAATTTGGTTTGCTAATATTTTTTTGAGTATTTCTGCATCTATGTTCATTTGGGATATTGGTCTGTAATTTTCTTTTTTTGTGGTATCTTTGCCTGGTTGTGGTATTAGAGTGATGCTAGCTTCGTAGAATCAATTTGGAAGTATTCCCTCCTCTTCTACTTTTTGGAAAACTTTAAGGAGGATGGGTATTAGGTCTTCACTAAATGTTTGATAAAATTCAGCAGTGAAGCCATCTGGTTCAGGCATTTTGTTCTTACGTAGTGTTTTGATTACCAATTCAATTTCATTGCTGTGTGTAATTGGTCTGTTTAGATTTTCTGTTTCTTCCTGAGTCATTCTTGGAACATTGTATTTTTCTAGAAAGTTGTTCAGAATTCAGCAAAGTTGCAGGTACTATTTCAATTCTTCTAGGTTACCCAATTTGTTAGCATATAATTTTTCATAGTATTCTCTAATAATTCTTTGTGATTCTGTGGTATTTATAGTGATTTTTCCTTTCTCATTTCTGATTCTTTTTATGTGTGTAGATTTTCTTTTTTTCTTGATAAGTCTGGCTAGGGTTTTATCTATTTTATTTTCTTAAAGAAGTAGTTCCTGCTTTTATTGATTCTATTGTTTTATTCTTCTCAATTTTATTTACCTATGCTTTGATCTTTATTATGTCCTCCTTCTACTGACTTTGGGCCTCATTAGTTCTTCTTTTTCTAGTTTCATTAATTGTGAGTTTAGACTGTTCATATGGGATTTTTCTTCTTTCCTGATGTTAGCCTGTATTGCTATATACTTCTCACTTAGCATGGCCTTTGTTGCATCCCACAGATTTTGCAGTGTTGAGTTACTGCTTTCATTTTTCTCCATATATTGCTTGATATGTGTTTTTATTTGGTCATTGATCCATTGATTTTTTAGGAGAATGTTGTTAAGCCTCCATGTGCTTGTGGGCTTTTTTGTTTTCTTTGCATAATTTATTTCTAGTTTCATACTTTTGTGAGCTGAGACGCTCTTTGGTACTATTTCAATCCTTCTGAATTTGCTGAGGCTCTTTTTCTGGCCTACTATGTGATCTATTATGAAAATATTCCGTGTGCACTTGAGAGGAATGTTTATCTTGTTGCTTTTAGGTGGCGTGTTCGGTAGATGTCTGTTTGGTCCATCTGTTCCAATGTGTTGTTCTGTGCCTCTGTCTCCTTACATATTTTCTGTCAAGTTTATCTGTCCTTTGGAGTGAGTAGTGTGTTGAAGTCTCCTAATATGAATGCATTGCATTCTGTTTCCCCCTATAATTCTGTTAGTATTTGTTGCACATATTTGGGTACTCCTATGTTGGGTGCATAGATATTTATAATGGTTATATCCTTTTGTTGGACTGACCCCTTTATCATTATGTAATGTCATTCTTTGTTTCTTTTTACTTTCTTTGTTTTGAAGTCTATTTTGTCTGATACAAGTACTGTACTGCCTGCTTTTTTCTCCCAATTATTTGCATGTAATATCTTTTCCATCCCTTCACTTTTAGTCTGTGTATGTCTTTGGATTTGAAATGAGTCTCTTGTAGGCAGCATATAGATGGGTTTTGTTTTTTTTATCCAATCTGCAACTCTATGTCTTTTGATAGGTGCATTCAGTCCATTTATATTTCAGGTGATTATTGATAGATATGTACTTGTTGCCATTGCTGGCTATGGATTTGTGGTTACTAAAGATCAAGGGCAGCCTCTTTACTATTGAACAGTATAACTTAACTCACTTATTATGCTATTATGAACACAGTTTAAGGATTCTTTTTTTTTCTCCTTTCTTTGTCTTCCTCCTCCATTCTTTATATGTTAGGTGTCATAATCTGTACTCTTTGTATATCCCTTGACCGACTTTGTGTATAGCTGATTTAATGTTGCATTTACTTAGTAATTAATTTGTCCAGCTCCTTTACTGTGGTTTTATTTTCTCTAGTGACAGCTATTTAGCCTTTGGAGCACTTCCATCTATATCAGTCCCTTTAAAATACACTGTAGAGATGGTTTGTGGCAGGTGAATTCCCTCAACTTTTGCTTATCTGGAAATTGTTTAATCCCTCCTTCAAATTTAAATGATAATCTTGCTGGATAGAGTACTCTTGGGTTGAGGTCCTTCTGTTTCATTGCATTAAATATATCATTCTATTGCTTTCTAGCCTGTAAGGTTTCTGCTAAGAATTCTGGTGACAGCCTGATGGGGTTGCCTTTGTAGGTGATCTTTTATCTTCTCTGGCTGCTTTTAGTACTCTGCCCTTGTCTTTGATCTTTGGCATTTTAATTATTGTATGTCTTGGTTTTGCCTTCCTTGCTTCCCTTGTGTTAGGATATCTGCACTTCCATGGCCTGAGAGATATTTCCTTCCCCAGATTGGGGAAATTTTCTGCAATTATTTCTTCAAAGACACTTTCTATCCCTTTTTCTCTCTCTTCTTCTTCTGGTACCCCCAAAATGTGAATATTGTTCTGTTTGGATTGGTCACTCAGTTCTCTTAATATTCTTTCATTCCTACAGATCCTTTCTTTTCTCTCTGCCTCAGCTTCTTTGTATTCCTGTTCTCTAATTTATATTCCATTTACTGTCTCCTCTACCTCTCCTAGTCTGCTTTTAAATCCATCCATTTTATGTTTCATTTCAGATACTGTATTTTTCAATCTCTGTCTTGAATTCATCCCTCAGATATTGAATATTTTTACTTAGCTCTGTTAGCATGTTTTTGATTTTTATTTTGAAATCATTTTCAGGAATATTGGTGATTTCAGTTTCATTGAGCTCTCTTTCTGGTGTTTGAGGGATTTTGGATTGAACAAGGTTTGTCTGCCTTCTCATAATCCTACTGAATAATGTGGAATACTAACTTGGTGTAGATGGCACCACCTAATACCCAGAATCTCTACTCTTTGGAACTGCCAAGCACCTGGAGCAATGGTGGGGTCTCAGGCAAACTCTTTCCTGTTTCTCTGCTGCAGTGCCTTCCTCCACTGTCAGGGCCAGTGAGCCACATGTGCAGGGAACAGCTTCTGCAACATGTCCTTGTAGCTGCCATAGGCGGGGCTGCCCTCTGGCTGGCCTGGAGTGATGGCAATAGTTTTTATTTATCAAAAATCAAGTTCCCAATTTCTCTTCTTAAACTCACTTTTTCCCCCTGCAATCTTACCTCCTAGTAAAAGCCAATTCATTATTTGAGCTGCTTGGTAAAAAACATTAGAATCATCATTGCCTTCTCTCTATAGTTCTCACCATTCCTCCAAACCAATAGCAAATTCTATCATCTCTATGTTTGGAATACAATGTAGAATCTGGCTAATTGCAACCTCCATTGCTAATTTTTACCACCTCATTTACTACCATCCTTATCTAAACACCATCATTTCTTGCCTGATTTTGACAATAGCCTCATAACTGGGATCTTGATAATTACCCTTGTCTCACTGTAATTTAGTCTCTTCACACAGCCAGGGTGATTATTTTTTTAACATATCAGATCGTATCATCACCTACAAAGACCTCCAATGTTTACCCATCTCCACAAGCTGAAAATCTAAAGTCCTAATGATCTGGCTTCCATGATATTCTTATAATCTTATCTCTATTCTCCAATTTGTTCACTTGGGTCCAGATAGGTTAGCCAACTTGCAGTTTCTTGAAGATACAAAACAAGTTTCCATCTCAGAACCTTTTCATTTGCTGTTCTTGTTATGCACCTCTACCAAGATATTTCCATAGTTTATTTCTTACTTGATTCATAACTGTCAGCACACAGAGAAGAGAGAACACCTACTTCCTGAAATTCTCTATCCTTATTACATTTCTTTATTTTTCTTCATATAAATTATCATCATTTAAGATATTATATATTTTTTCTAGCTTTATTGAGATATAATTGACATATAACTTTGTGTAACTTTAAGGCATATGATGTGGTGATTTGTTACAGTAACATATTGCAAAATGATTACCACAGTAAGGTTAGTTAACACTTCCATCACCATCACTTCACATAATTACCATTTATTTTTTGTGAAGGAAACGTTTAATATCACTTCTCTTAGCAACTTTTAAATATATAATACAGAATTGTTAACTATAGTCACTATAGTACACTATAGTACAGCTAACTGTTCATTAGCTACCCAGAATGTATTCATAGTGTAACTGGAAATTTGTAGCCTTTGAATGATACCTACTGCCAACCCCTGGCACCTACAACTCTACACTGTTTCTAAAAGTTTTACTTTTTTCCCCCTAGATTTTACATATAAGTGATATCATACAGTACTTATTTTTCTCTGTCCAACTTATTTCACTTAGCATAATGCCCTGAAGGTCCATCCATGAGTTGCAGATGGCAAGATTTTATTCTTTCTCATGGCTGAGTAACAGTCCATCATATATATATATATATATATATATATATATATATACCATGTCTTATTTATCTATTCATCTGCTGATGGACACAGATTATTTACATATCTTGGCTATTGTGAAAAATGTGGCAATAAATGCGAGACTGCAGATAATTCTTTGAAATCCAGATTTCATTTCCTTTGGATATGTAACCAAAAGTAGGATTGCTGGTAGTTCTATTTTTAATTTTATGAGAAATCTTCATACTGTTCTCCATGATGGCTGAACCAATTCACATTCCACCATCAGTGTACAAGTATTCTCTTTTCTTCACATTCTCACCAATATTTCTTATCTCTTGTCTTTTTTATAACAGCCATTTTATCAGGAGTGAGATGGTATCTCATTGTGATTTGATTTCCTCCTCTCTAGTTAGGGATGGATGTTGAATATCTTTTCAATGTACCCATTGGCCATTTGTATGTCTTCTTTGGAAAAATGTCAATTCAGATCTTCTGCCCATTTTTTGATCACATCATTATTTTACTATTGAATTAATTGTATCAGCTCTTTATATATTTTAGATGTTAACTCCTTATCAGATATATAATTTGAAAATATTTTCTCCAGTTCTAGATCACCATTTCATTTTGTTAATTGTTTCTTTTGCTGAGCAGAAGCTTCTCAGTTTGATTTTGTTTCATCCATTTGTTTTTGCTTTTGTAGATATGATTTGTATCATATCCAAAAATCATTGCAAAGACTAATATCAAGTAATTTTTTCCTTACATTTTCTTCTGAGAGTTTTAGGGTTTCAGTTATTATGTTTAAGCCTTTAATCTATTTCAAGTTCATTTTTGAGAGTGCGTAAGACAGGGTTCCAATTTCATTCTTTTGCATGTGATTATCCAGTTTTCTGAACACAATTTATGAAGAGTTTATCCTTTCCTCACTGATCATTCTGGGCTTCCTTGTCAAATATTAGTTGATTGTATATGCAAGGATTTATTTCTGGGCTCTTGATTCTGTTCCATTGATCTATATGTCTATTTTTATTCCAGTTCCATACTCTTTTGATTACTAAAGCTTTGTAGTACAATTTCAAATCAGGAAATGTGATGCTGACAACTTTGTTCTTTCTCAGGACTTCTTTGGCTGTTTAGGGTCCTTTTTGGTTCCATATGAATTTTAGGATTATTTCTTCAATTTCTGTGGGAAATACCATTAGGATTTTGATAGGGATTGCATTGAATCTGTAGATGGCTTTGGATATTATGGACATTTAAAAAATATTTGTTAACAGTATTTAGGATTATTAAAATATTTGTTAAAATGTCTTAAGAGATGATTAAAAATATCGGAAAAGAATAATTCCAATATCCCATTATGTTTTGGCATTCAGACATATTTCCAGGAAAAGATGTTTAAAAAAAAATCAAGTGAAAGAAGCAATTTTCCAGAGTATAGATAAAAGGATGCAGAATATCTTCTTGGCTCTATGGTTTTTCTGGCTTCTCTGGTATGTATGAGGCAAAGCCAATTTGCTTGGTCTCTGTGTTACCACTGTTATATTTCCTTTTGTAACTTTAACAAGTTTTATTTGAATATTGCCATGCTTACATATATCTGTGATGGCATGGTGTGCTCACTTGGTTTACAAATACCCAGGGATATTGGGTTTAGAAGCTGCCATGACATTCAGCACCCCTGAGGCTCTTTTGGTCTGTTTTAGCTATGCATCTCAGGTAAGGTTGATGACTGTTCTCTATAGAACTTGACAGTTGTATTTCCAATATGTAAGGAGTGTTTCTTACTGCTTTCATTAATGAGCTTAATCTAGGAGTAACAAACTGTCATTTCTTCCCTCTAGGGCCCTCAACACTACAATATGTGGGACCAGGAACTATCTTTTTTAATAAGTGAGAGAAATTGCAAGTATATCTAAACAATTTTTGGATAATATAATCTGTGAAAACAGTTTTATTATTCAACAGTTCTGAAATGTGAAAATGAAATAAAACAAAACCAAAAGCACTGTGGGACTGAGTAGCTTGTAAAATAGAAGTATTAACTAAAATATGCATGATTTTTGTGACTTGAGATACTTAACATGCAGCCAATAATAGAGTGTAAGCAAAAGGCTTCATGTCTTATGCTGGGAAAATAACCATAAAGACTGAATTATCTGAGGTTAACTAATGTGCAGAATTCATCAAATTACTTAAACTTAGATTTGTAAGAAACATCTAAACAGCAGTTGTTTGGCTTCATTAACTTTTAATTCCTAGCTAGATATATTTTTACACATTTTGATGGAGTTGAAAAACAATCAATTATGCTCTATAATGATAAGATACTTCTTTAGGAGAAAATGTCAAACCCTAACGTTTAGAAGAATGTACAAAGGTGATAAATCTTGAAAGATCTTTCTAAGGAAGTACAAATTTAGATCAATTTGTAAGTAAAATTATTTAAAGCCTTGATCCTAATCTTAGGAGACTCTAATCTTTTAATATTATTTTAATCATTCTGTTGACTACATATTAATCTTTTAAAATATTTTAAGCACCCATTAAAAATTCTGGTTCTCGCCATTATAATTTAGATTAAATGTTAGATAAAGGGTGGACATAAGATGATAAGCCCTTTAAGCAGCATGTATTTAGTTCAATATTATTTCTGTTTTCCAAAATTATCCTGCATTTATATAAATTTTCAAGATAATTTGATTGTTTGGTAGACTACTTGGTATATGATAATTTTATCAGTCTGGATTCTAGGTTGCAAACTGAAAGAGCAAAGTCTGGCTAACTTATCATAAAAGGAATTTATTGGAAGTGTATAAGGCCATCACTCCCAGACATGATAGGAAACTAGAGAATCAGGCTCAGAAAAAGGACAGGAAACAAGGAAGTATCAGTATCAAGATTTCCAGCTCTGATCACATTGTGAAATTGTCTGGTCTGGTTTCTACAACCAAATGCAGCTGCTGAAGAAAGTTGGCCCTTAAGAATATATTATAAGCCATCCCTTTGTCTTTACAACCCAAGCTCAACATTCAGTGACCTAGTTCAATTGAAAGGACCTAGGTCAGGTGTCTGTATCCTTATTGCTAAGGTTACAGAGAGACAGATTCCCAACTTACACTCCAAGACTTACACAGTGGGGGTACCCCCTCCATTAAATAGGGAGAAACTGGATAATGGAAACTAAAGAAAAGCAGATGTCCTCTAAACTTGGCATTCCATAATATACAGACAATTGACTCTTGTTGTTTGTGGTAGTTACATTCAATAAAGTCTCTTTGAACACTGGGTTATTGAATACTAAGTATTGCACCTAGGGAAAAATACAGGGTTAGGTTCCTGTGAACCTTTGGTCACAGTTTCATTAACCAATCAATGTATAGCCTTGTTTTATTTGTGTTTATGTTTAAAGACATCCTGTTTAATACATATTGTTGATTCATTTACATTGAACCCACAGCCAACAGCACTATAACTCATGCCTGAATGAAGCTTGTCAAACACATGTATTTTCTCCATAAGGCACATTACAGCCTTCTTGCACTAAGAAAACTAGACTTCACTTTGGCACTATGCTTGGGGGACATTTTAAACAGTAAAACCACCAACAAAAAACATACAAATGCAAAAAACCCTAGTGCTAAATAAACTGTGAAAAGAACACTTGTTTACAGTGTGAGAATAAAACAAGAATGCAGAGTGTCACCACATTTAGTCCTTGCGGACAATGGGAACAGCTGAAATTTTTCACTGCTCTGTGCAAATATGCCTGCAAATGACAGCAAAAGGGCCATGAGTCTTGATTCTGGGCTTACAAATAAACTTCAGTGAGGACATGAATTTGCAAATATGAACTCTGAGAATAATGACAACAGACTATGTATACAGATATGTGTTTATATATATTTGGAGTAATGAGTACTGCTGTGATTTTGAAAGCTGCAAAGCATACCTCATACATGAGACCTGAAATCATAGTAATGTAAGTCAGTGCCCTAAATAGACAAAATTCTCCCTTGAGAGTGAAACCTTTCTATCTTTAAAATTCTTAGTATATCTCTATAATTATATAAATGTGATAATGTGGGAAATTATATATTCATCCTATATTTGATTGTCCAGGTTAATAGTTAATACTTTGAAAACCTTGAAAACTTTTTGAAAATCAGCAAAAATTGAATGTTGACCATTTGTGGCTTTTAGTTTTTCTTGTATATGCCAAAATCTTTTAGCCATTATTCAAGTATTCATTACAAAAACCTAGTGCCCAAGTGCTGTATAATATTTTCAGCTTCTAAACTATATTTAATTCTCTAATTAATTTCCCTTTTCATTCAAGGATACCTTGGGTTAAAATAAAAATTTTATTTACACATCTGATGAGTTGTGTAGACTTCATCAGTCAAATAACTTCTCTAAGCATTTGTCAATTTAAAGATATTAAAACACAAATAAGCCTAGTTCCTGTCAACATTCCTACCTGAGATTTCATTGTGGACACTAGCAGAAAGCTGGTATGGCTAAGGGCTCTTAGTACTGTAAGGTTTTTTATCTTTTTCAGCTTTCTCTTAGCTCACTAGCTTTTGACTTCTGGTTTAGGTCAATGGAGATAATAATATGAAATATATCTCATAAGGAAATGAGGAGGAAGGACTATCAGATCCAAAATCTATGTTCCAGATGGAAAACCTTGCCAGCCCTGCAGTTAATGTTGGTATTGTTGATATTTCTGGCAAAGGTGGATCAAAAGGGTAATGTTAAGACTGATTTGAGGCAAAGATTTGGATTGAAGACACAGTCGCCTTTTACATCAATATAAGGTTGATAAAGGGAGACAGAACGAAAAAATCACAATAGGTATGAGTGGTCTGGCAGACATCTCAGTTCTAGACTCCAAAGACACCTTAAATGAAATACATCAGTAGGTAGAATTCAACATCTAAGGAACTAGATATTGAATATGATTGATTCTAACAATTGCAGGCTGCTTGGCCTCTGCTCCTTCTTATACTGCCTTCTAGGGCAGGTAGACTCAGTCGTGAGATATTTTAAAAAAGGAAGAGGTTGGAAGCTTGCAGAATAAGGTCAGACATGTTAAAATAATATTTTGGAAATAATAGTTGGATATAATAGGTCTACAATAAAATTAGGTGCAAGTGTATGAATTTCTGAAGGAAACTGAATTCAGTTCTTGGAAAATAATAGAGAAAAATGTCAAAGACTCTAAGACCTAATATTCATATATTCATTTATCTGAAGTAAAAGCAATTTCTCATGTATAAAGTAAAAAGAAATACTATAATTCACTGATTCTAAGATGTACTTTTTTCATATTTAACATCTCTGAAATCTGGAGGTGCTGTATAATCAATGGCATACTATAATTAAAATTGGATAATCTTTTCTTCATGAAGTATGAAATATTGAGTCATGTTACAATTGAAGGTAACTTAGATTTGATTATGTTATGTTTTAAATTTAGTAAAATACATTCATCAGTAAAAATAAGGATAATAAACTATACAAAATATACATTTAAAATAATTGTAGCATAACACTGTATAATTTAAACCTAGACATCAGTAGACCCCCATCAGGGGTCAATTTCCTGTTACTTCGTATGAAATTCTTTTTGTATATGTGTATGTGTATTTTTCTGTAGAGTCTGTAGTTTTCATTCAATTCAAAGTTAGTAATCAAAAAGACAAAAACATCTTAAATGCATAGATGATTAAATTTAAATAGTCCAAGTGATTACACAGTAGATGATCAAATTTCTAATTATTCAATTAAAATATTTTTTATATGTATAACTTTTTCTTTTTATTCTTCATGACTATACTAGTATCCCATAGCTTAACAGACATGAGACCACCTACATTTATTCCAGAGTCCTTCCTTTATATTCACGAAGAAAAAGTCGAAAGGACCCTTTACTATTTGAGTTCTCTAATATATCATTATATTATATTTTAGTGTTTAGAAAACTGTCAGTTTTCATATCGATGCTTTTAAACATTAAGTATAAATTAAACTTGATAACTTTAGATTAATTTCTTTTTTTTCAAAAAACAATTCATTCTTTTTGTAAAAGACATGCAATGGAAAGAAAAATGTCAAACAAAAATGAGCTATAGTCCTATCCTCATTTTAGGGGGAACAGTAGAATTTTTTAAAAGATGAATTTTTTAAAAAAGAAATTCAAAATAATCTTTTGGTTATGAAAGTCAAAGTCCAGGCTGCTGTGGAGAGATGACAAAAAAATAAGCATTCTTTACTCAAAACAGCAGCAGGACCTTTGAGTTGTCTTTTGTCTGTTAAAGTCTTAAGGGGGAGGATGTTGTTTTGTCTCAAGGTGAGAAGTGAAAGGTGAAAGGGAGGATGGAAAAGGGGAATAACAATGTGAGAAACTGGGAAACAAAGAAAAGAAAGTGAGTAAGAGATTATTTGTGGCAGAGGTGGTCAGGAATTTAGAAACAATAATGACTGCCATTCAATATTTAATGTTTATTTTTTTGTTCTGTAGTATTAATCCTCAAGTATATCATGGATTTCATAGAAGATTTACACAACAACAACATCGTGTTAGCTGTACCTTAGGGAATGAAGTAGAAGCAGTACAGACGTGTTTGAGACGGCAGATTTTGCTGCCCGGGTTACCTTGGTTTAAATCCTGGCTCCAGCACCTAACTACCAGCCTCTCTGCGCTCTATTTACCTTTGCTCCAAGATGCGGTAAAGTATACTTAATCCGTAGAATTTTATCCAGGATTAAATTAGTTAATGCAAAGAAAGGTCTTACACCACCGCTAGGACTATAGGAAAAACGAAATGAAAGTTTGAGGATAAAATGACCCACAGAGAGCCTGAGCAAACTGTGGCAGCATTGGGTTTTCCTGAAGAACTGAATGAAGGTCAGCCAGGAGCAGGGGTTTAGAGTAAAGCATTGTGACAGCCTAAGTGTTGTTTCTGCATGCCCATCTCAGAAAGGCTCAGAAACAGTGATGAGGAGAGGTGATTCTGTTGCAGTTTCATGGAGTGAAGACTTGAGCTGATTTTATAAGGATGTTAATAAAGAGTAATTCGAAGCCTGCATAACTTTGGAATATTCTGGTTTATACATGCAACATAGAAAGTGAAATTTCCCATCTCTCCTCAGAAATACTCTCTTAACAATATGATGTATAGAATATACTTTTTTCTTCATAGTCTTAATAAAACTATTTTACTTTTGAATGAAGAAATGTATGTATCCAGTAATATTTTAAATTTCCCTGCATTGACCAGCATGGAGAAAAAATTCTCTCTTTTCATTGTTATCAAGGAAAGGTGCTGCTTTGAAAACTGAGTGACATAGGTGTTTTGACTTTAGCTTGTCTTATCCTGTGTAAATTGCTTTATATCTCAAGGTTTCAATTTCATCATATTTTACATGAAAGTATTCAACTAAATCATCCCTTAAGAGCCTTCAAAATCTAAAATTATGTAATTTTAAGTGTTCCACAGGAATTAGGTTGATTGAATTATAATAAAAGTGCTTTCATTTTCTCAAAGTATTTTCCTTTTTCTTCCTTGACAAAGGTTATTCAGTAGTCCATACTCAACTACCTCTAGGTTTCCCCAAACAAGTACAAATCTAAATACTTCATGGTAACTCAGAAGTTGATTCTTAGCAATTTTTCTTTATGCTGGACAATTTTACATCTCAATTGTATTTATTTGCAAACCTTTTCACTCTTTTAACTGTGTGAGATAGGTTGAGAGGCTGCATTTTTAATCCTATGACCTCACTTGGCTTCAGGTACTCATGACTATCTCAGTGACAGGAGGCCATTCAATGGGTGGACTGATTGGACAAGCTATTTATAGTTTTGAGCCAGAACCACCAATCTATAATAGCTGCAGTTATATTTGATGGTGGAAAAGGAAGAAGGTAGATCTCTAACATAATCTGGGGAGGAAAAGAAAAAGGGTTGGCTAGAGACTATATTAGATAAGGAGGTGATTTCTAGATTTTTTTTCTCCACTCTCACACAGACTTTGCCTGAGTTATCCTTTACCACCCAATCTGCAGTTGTAATATCAATTGCTGTACAGATGTTCTATAGAATGAATGGCACATAAAGACAGTTATTCACTTAACTATTGGGATTTAAACAGTCAGATTTGTCTTTGGCATCAGACTGGTAAAATGAAGCCACTTGGGGAATATTGTGGGGGTCTAGAGTTGGGAGAGTCCCTGGTAAGTAGATAACTGGATGAGGCTTAGACACGTTGGAGGGTGGCAAGGTTGGCATGAAGAGGAGCATGCAGAAAGGAAAGAGGAAGACAGTAGACAAGTCCTCTGCAAACTTCCTTTGGGCTTTCTATTTTCCGTTAAAGCTGTCCCCCAATCAGAGTTCCTAAGGAAACTGAGTTAATTCAAAATGTAGATGCTTTAGCCTTAGATGCTTTGAATTTATTTATTCAGCTCAAGGCATTTGCTCTCTAATATATGTTATTTTAGGATTACGATGCCAGATGTTTCTTGTGTGGGATGCTAGCAATGAAATTCTTCACATATTTACCTTTGATTTCTATCTGGGAAGATTTACTGAATGCCACATGACTGAAATTAAAAAGTACACAGTCCAACTTTTTAAATTTAAAATTGAATAACTCTTCTCATATAGATATACTTATCAAACTTACTATCATTGATAGTAGGCAGTTTTCTCAATTTTTGTTGATTCCATCTTGTCTGCAATCATACCATGTGAAATAAAATTAAAAATATGTAATTACAGCCCTCTCGGTAGCTGTTCACTATTTTGAGTTAAAAAGCATTCTTTGCTGGCAGCAGAAACAGCAGCAATGGTCTAATTTCCTCTAACCCACTAGGTGCCTGCTTAATTACAACCTTCCATTTACCAGCTCTTTGGCAGTATTCCATCTCTGCTTGTAGATTTTTTTCATTCATTTTATTGTCCATTTCTATTTCATCAAGTAACATGAAATACGGATAGTGCTGTTTTTCCCTGCTTGCACATATTCAGTTGAACTATTTCTATATTTTGTTGTAGAACTGATTTTAGCTTTTCTTTTTTTGGACTCTGAGAAGAAAGACATTTATAATAAACTCTAGTCTTTAAAAGGATTTTGCTTTAATGTTAGAACACTATGGGAAATAACTAAAGAATTTAAAAATCACTTCAACTGTCAAATTCATAAGTAAGGTGGCAGACACTGGAAAAAAAGATGAAAAGATGCTGGTGGAGGACTTTAGCTGCCTTAGAATGTATTTTGTTAATTATTTTTAATGAAAGAAACTCTTAGAACTAGTTTCCAAAACTGCTCTTTGTGTATCAAACCAACCAAATATTAAATGAAGTCAGTAAATGAAAAATGAAAAATTCAATTATTCATTCAATATACAATTATTACTATATAAATATTTATTGATTACATATTTTTAACTGTACATATATAAAATACATGGCATTTATGTACAGCTGAAAATTTTATCTTTGTGGTGTTAAAATTGTATAGTGTGTATTGGATTCAGCAGAATTAGAATTCAATAGATTCTTGGGTCTGGTTTATAGTGAATTTATTCAATTTACTCAGATTATAATTTACACAAAGGCAGGGATCTTGTCTAATTTTCTTAGCACCATATTCTGAGGCTGGTACTAAATATGCCTGGCACAAAGTAAATTCTCAATAATATTATTTGAAGTGTATGGATATGTGGATTTGAGTGAGTCTTGCCTATGGCGGGCATAAAGAGGCATACACTTACAGACTTAACAACATTACATGGTCAGATATACGTAATGAAGTTTGGCTAAATACAGAATGAGTTTAACCTTGTGAGGGCTGTTGTTATATGTATGAAAATAAATTCAGGAATTTTAGAAAAGCAGAAACAAAAACAGTTCTACCTAGAAATTTAGAATACAAGTGTTAGCTTTTTACAGATTAAAGTTTACAATACAAATGTTAGCTTTTATAGGGTTAAAAAAAACGGCTTGGAGACAGGAAGAGATCTCAGATAGGAAGGGGAACACAAGAAGACTTTAGGGCAATGACTATATTCTATATGTCGATTGGTGGTGGTGGTTACATGCATGCATACATTTACCAAAACTCCTAAAACTGTACACTTAAAATGGGTGCTTTTTGCTGTTTGTAAGTTATACTCAACAGGTTGATTTTAAAAATGTTCCCAAGCAAGCAAATAAATATATAAATAAATAAAAATGAAGGCGATGCCTGATATAGTGCCTTTCAGCCAGAAAAACATTTTAAAACCTGACTGGAAGCCTAACCTGGAACTAATTTGTCACCTTGGAATTTGTTGACTAGAAAATCAATGTCTCTGCCATTTTCATTTTATTCTTTCACCTTTTCTGGCTATTAGCCACTGTGGAAGCAATGAGTGGAAAACATTAGAGGCCAGAAAGAACCAGGAAATCTCTGTAAATTCTTTAATTACTATTAGAGAATGGATTAGAGATAAGGGTCACTGCAATTCACTGCATTTCTGAAAGAACATTTCTTTAAATGAAATCAAAATTCTATTTTTTTAAAATACAGATTTGATCTCTGATTTTGCTGTCATTGTTCACTGTTACCCAGTCAGCAATAGACTTGCCTCATTTTCTGGGACTAGCTTCATGTTTAGCTATGCTTTAAGGGTCTGTATCACAAAGCACTGTCTGACTTCAAATTATGTAATTCTGATTTCCCTTTGGAATGCAAATTCACTGCTCTAACTTTAGTGCTTAGCAATGAACTCATCATGTCATGTACTGTAAATAAATAGCATGGAGAAATGAATTACTTTCTCCACTGTTTTTTCAGAACTTCTTTTGAGAGAATAGTTAGTTTGGGGTCTTGTTTTGTTTTATTTTGTTTAATACTATCTTCTTCAAATAGTAGGTAATATGTTCTTATTGATTCTTTGCCTCCAGTATTTTAAATGAAAATGCCAATGCCATTTGCATCTAGGACCTATGGGTATACTGCAATGATTATTTTTCAATCTTACTGGCTTACCACCACATTTTGAACACATCTTATATTTGGGTGACTTTTCTTCCTTGTAAATCCTGTGTTATCAAAGAAGACACCTGGAATTTGCTTTCCCAGACCCCCTTGCAGCTGTGTTATGGAATTAGAAGGCTCCTTCAGTTAGAAGCATCTGTGTAAGGGTCTGATTTGGAAGACAAACTACAATCATGTATTGGGTGTTATCTGATATACTAAGCCATAAATATGGACCTGTCCAATAATCTGCCATCAAGTGATTTATCCATTAATCATTTATCCATTAATTTATACCTGGGATATCATGAGAAGTTCCCAATGACTAATTAACAGAGGAGGAAAAAAAATGAACTTGGTGCTTATCTCTGAATGGCTGGCTCATTCAGAATGTTATTCCTCTTTAGCCTGCATTAGGCTTTCACACCTGAATTAGGAATCTCAGAGGCATAACGTTTGATCAATTTATAATATAAGTTACTATTATACTTCTCTTGCAGTGTAAGGTGGAATTTGCAATTAAAGAGGTGAAAAAAAACCCAGAACAATCGAGAGGTCTTCCAAAATGTCCATCCTTCAGGCCCCTTACCATTCAAATATTTCTTCTGGGCTTTCTCTCTTTATTTCCTCCAGAAATAAATGCTTTCTTCCATTCAAGCATTTGAAGATTTGAAGAGGGAGTGCTTATAATAGACTAAAGGAATCATGTCCTAGGTAGATAGATTCAAGAGCTTAGTTCTGATGTCTTCAGGGCACACAGAGCAAAACAACTGAGCCTCCAAAGATTTTGAGGAGGTGTAAGGAGCCTGGAAATAGTCCAGCTATTCTCACCAGAGTTTATGTACACTCATGTCATCAGCAGGGATTATATATAAATGAAAATAAATTATCTACTCTGCTCACTGGCTGCTCAACAGCAAAGCACTAAATCTCCTACTTCCTTCTATTTATGGATTTTATTTGATGAGGCTGGTATACAGAATAAAGACATTTTGGCATAAATGACATGGGTTGGCATTTAAACAAGAATGGCAATTCTAATTTTATCTTCATTCCAAATTATAAAGGCCAGAAAAAAGTAGAAAAACCTTGTTTTTTCAAACAAAAGTTGTTTTTTTGTTTGTTTCCAGTATTAAAGAAAAAAATTAAAACAAAACTTGCCTATGTCCTTTTAAAGCAGTTGGTCAATAAGCTTTGGCTTAAAATTTCAATCAGGAATTTCCCTAGACTACCCTATTTATGACAGAGGTTGGATTTTACAGTAGCATTTTATATGTCTGGTCTACATTTTAAGGCCCAGAACTGTTGTTTAGGACCAGAAATGGAAACAATTTAATTTGGTTTATTATAGAAATCAAGTGTTTTTGGAGAGACACTGGTGAACAGATGCTTAATATTGTCTTTCTGCTAATATAGAGGTTCATTTCCCCAGCCCTCTGAGGAAAAGGCAGTTCATGAGATTTCTGGAAGCTCTTTTCTGCAGAAATACAGGTCTGCTGCCAGGAACTAGCAGCAAAAAGAGATATTCGCTGTTAATTGGTGAGGCTGATGTCTCTGGCAGGTGTCAATTTAAGACCTGTACTCCAGTAGGATTTCTAGGGATTCTGCAAAGGAGACATCAATAATCAAAATAGAAAAAGAAAACATCATATTTGTTATAAAGCTTCCCAGCTATTTTTAACCTTTTGTAGTTAAATTCAATATAAAGGTAGTTTTCTGAATGAGGATAAGCAAGGATTATCTGCCTTCTTTAGAGACTGTGTTTAATAGTTAAGGAAATTTAAAATTTTATTTTGAAAACAATATAGTTAAAATAATTGGGCAAGTTTTAAGGTGACATGATGATTTTAACAATTGTACTTATGAAAGTAAATAACTGAAACTTACAGTCTCTTGAAGTAGGGCCTTGAATACAGCATTTGATGTATTTTACAAGTCTATAAAGGCCAAAATGGTATTGAGTCCTTAGACTGTTTCTTTATTTTTGGTATTTATATGAATAAAAGTGTGCCTCCAGGATGAGACATTTCTATATTCTCTTAAGGGTGAGTTCTGACTCTACATCCACTACCTCAAATCTTAGGGGACTTTTTGTTAGAGTTGAGACAGGAATAGCCAACTATGTCTAAGACTTTCAGTGATGCTATGAGTCAAAGACAATCAAGAGAATTTCCTTAATCTTAAGTGGAATTTATGAATATAAACTATATGTGAAGTACTTTGACAGTTGGAATAACATTGAGGAATCATTAAATGAAGGAGGATTTGTGTTACACATAAAGTTTGAGCCAAATACACATTTAAAATATACCTTAAAAATATACCCTTGTGGATTTCTAAAAGTTTTTGGGTGGTCTTATAGGTAGAGTGTGCCTTCTGCATTGAAACTACATGGGATGAGGTTATTTCTGTCTGTGTCCCATGATTACTTTTTGTTGTTGTGGTTGTTTGTTTGTTTTACATGATTTTTGGAAAAAGTAGTTCGGATTTCTTTATTTGTTGGTTTTTCCTTCTGTTAAAAGAGGTACTGATTTTTAAATTGATTGCAGAAATAACACTTTTTGACTCAGTTGTGTAAAATGAGTCAGAAGCAAACTGAGTCAAATAATGTTTGTCACCTGCCTGCCTAAAAAGCAGAAGTATTAGAGTACAGATTTTATTACTTTCTGTTGGGAACACCATGTGAATTTGCATTCCAAGATAACCTGTTTTTAGTTTCCAAATTTCCTTAATAGGAGTATTACAGTTAGAGCAGGCAGTTAGACACAGCAGGAGGAAGGAACCAGCCACCAAGGAAGACTGCGCCCTGGCCAACCCCCAAGCCTTCCTTGTCCCACAGTCAAGAATACCCAGCTTATCAGGAGGCCCAGACATCCAGGATACCCAGCTTATGGAAGGCCCAGACATCCAGGACACCTAGATTGTCAAGAGGCCCAGGACCACAAGGACTTACTAGACTACAAGGCATACAGAGTCTTAACCCCGCCTCCTTAAAATATCTAAATCTAATTAGCATTATAGTTTTGGCTTCACTGTAGGATTTGCTTAGGTATTTATGGGTAAGGTGTCTGCACACTGGGAAAAAAAAGGTTGTATAACCTCAAGCTGTCAGTCAACCTGTCAATCAAAGGACCTAAGATGCAGGGCAGGGCTTCCTGCCATCTTTAGAAAAAAAAAAAGCTGGCCTAACCCTAATAGAGGGCTGCTTCTGGTTTCCAGACAGTCCGCTCTCCTGTATCAAGAGTGTACTTTTTGCTTTACCACAATACATTCCTCACTGCTTTTTCTTGTTATCTGGTCTCTTGACTGAATTCTTTCCTTTGAGAAGACAAGAATTGGGGAAACAAAGTGTTCAACTGGTAGCATTACTAAATTAGGTCATAATCAAAACATACAGGATGGCGTCTTAAAAACTTGACTTGTGGAGAAAGCTCTTTGAAATAAAATATAGTAGTTAGATATGTACTTATACTCTTTTGTTGAAAAGAAAAACTTTAATAAGAAATTTTAGTCCCTGATACATTTTGGATCCCAAAAAAGCAGACAACCTCAAGATCTCAGAAGCAAGGATTTTGGAGCAAACTGGAGAAGACACTTGGAGACTTGATGACTATGGGACACTTGGACCATCTATAGATAGAATTACATTTTTTTGTTTAACTCTGTAAGCCCTGTTTGTTACATAAAGGTGAACCCAATACTAAATGATAGATGCATTTATCCAAGCAAGTTGGGGTGGACAAATTATATGAATCTCTTTCTCTACTTCTCTCCCCTTCTCCTTTTGGGCTGGAAAGTGTGGTGTCATAGATACACATACACCAAAATATTCAAATACTTTGAATAATAGGAAATAAAGCCTGACTTTGTTAGGAAGGCAGAAATTTCCTCTACCCCTCAAGGTTCTTCTAGCTGGTCTAAGAATCAAATTGACATGAGACAGATTAACAGGAAAGTTTAATTACATATATATGGGGAAGCCATAGATATGGATTCCAAGGACAGTCAGGGACAATGAGATATACAAGGGCTCTGAGACTTCAAAGGAAAAGCGATGCAGTTGACAGGAATATCAAAAGAGCAAATGTTTGGTAAACAAAATGCTTGGTGGGTCACCCTGAAACCATGGGGCACTGAGAGGAATTTCAGCAGGCTGTGTCACATTCCTGCCTGTCTGTCACCCGTAGTTTACATTATAACACAGCTATCTTTGGTGAGCTCTCTTCTAGGAGCAATTCCTCCATCTAAATTCTTTTTATGCAGCTGGGGTGGAGACAGGTCAAAATGTCTTCCTGAATCTTTTGGAACTTGATGGTTTTCAGCTCAAAATAATGTGCATGTCACAATGGCACGTCTTGGGGCAGCCTGCCCGTGGATCCTACGACTCCAAGTTGTAGGCTCTGCAGTCGCACTTGTTTTCTCTACAGCACAGATATAACAGTATTTATCATTTATGTATGTGATGCCATAGTATTTTTTTAATCTAAGACTAGATTGATGATGAATAATAATATGAGAAAAAAACCTGACACAGAATGGCAGTCAAAAAATGTTATTTCTTCTTTCTTTTTCTTCAAGGAAATGAGGCATGCTAGAGTTCACAGGGTTCATGTAGTGTCTGGGAGCACTTTTTAGGCTTTATGAAAGTCCTGTTATTCTTGTATGTGTTTTATGATGAAATCGCTGTTAGCAACACGTGGTTATATTGTAGATACTGTTTGGGAAGGGGGGAATTAAATTTATATCCTACACTTGCAAGCATATATATATTCACATATATGTATTTTATATGGGGAATGATAATTCTTGTTTTATCTTATTGAAGAAATTGGTGACTTTCTGTACTTGGCTGTTTTAATCTCCTTTCACAATTTAGTTTAGGAGAAAGCCATCCCCTGAACCTTTCACTTTTTACTCCCCTTGCCAAATGAATTACCACATGGGAATGTGTTTAAAACAACTTGAACTTTATACACAAGCATGATCCAACTCTAGTCATGTCCTGTATTTCAGAAAAATGTGGGTAATTTTCATCAATTACTTTTACATATGTTTCTAGTCCTCTGTTATAGCTATATCAATAGGCAAAATTTGTGGAAATCATACCAGACAGTGATCCTGTTTTAATAAGATTTTCAGTCCAATTATATGTGCTGTAAAGGTTCAAATAACATTTGAAATAACTGCCAAATTTTTTGGGTGCTTAGCTGTACTGAACTTC
Organism: Smutsia gigantea; assembly: GCA_032199065.1. Lineage (NCBI taxonomy): Eukaryota > Metazoa > Chordata > Mammalia > Pholidota > Manidae > Smutsia > Smutsia gigantea. Next base: position 85,937 of record JAVSCE010011130.1, read on the forward strand.
TGAACTCCTGAATAAGTTCACTTTTCATTGGTTGAAAGACTCTTGAAGAGAAAGCAAATCCTTGGTCTGGTCAGGAGTTATTTTTATTTTTTCTTATAGTCTAGCCTGCTACAGCTGACCTCTATTTACCTTTCTTGCTTAGCTTACTAGTAAGGAAGTGGAACCATAAATTTCAGAAAATGGCATTTTTTTTAAGGTAGTGAGTACATATTTTAATTGTGTCCTATTATATTCAAATTGGGAAAGAAAAAAATATCCTCTTTTATAATTTACATTAAATTAAATTTATGGCCAGATGATGTCATATCTGACTAAAAGATAATGTTTTCCAATTAGTAATAACAACCAAGCTTTATACACATTTTATAATGCCCTCCTTCCCCATTTGTTTTAATCACATATTATCCTAACCACTCCCTGTGAAATTTATTATTCTCATTTCACATGACAAGAAAGATTCTTGGAGGTTTAGTGACTGTCTGGGCATCTGAGTTAGTTCTTGAACTGAGATCTTCTGACTTGGAACCATTTTTCATTCTGTGCCACCACTATCCCTAACTTCAAAACTTTTTCAAAGACAAAGGAAAACATAGTGAATAATATGGAAAGAGAAGATTTTATCTCTGCAATGCCAAATGGCCAGTTTAAATAGAGATGGAACCTGAGGTAGCTAAGCTATTTGTACACTTGTAACTCTGGAAGGAAAATCGCAGGGCAAAATACCTCTAAAACTGAAATCAGTCAGAGAGAGAAATTAAGTTAAGAAACCTGTTTATTTTTGACAAGCAGTAGTCCCATTTCTCTTGACCTGGCTGCAGCAGAAGAGAAAGAGAACTCTACCCCACCTCTCCTGTCCAGATAAACCCTCACATGCCTTTGTAATTATCTATTGATATATAGATGGATAATTCTCTCCACCCCTTTGGAAACACCTATCGATACGCAAATGCACTAAAGCCTGGGCTAGAGATTCTGGAAATATAATTTTACCCAAAACAATACAGGTATGAGGGAGGAAAAAAGTCATGATTGAGAGAAGTGCCTCCAGAGGGACAGAGGAGGTGACCCTGGTTTCCTATTTTCTGGCTTCAGCTGTGTTCCACCTAGATCATGAGGTTCCTGTCTACTTTTTAAATAAAGAAATAAAAAGAATAAAAATAACAACAAAATCTGATGTTCTTAGGTAAGTGATGGGTTTAAAAGGCATTTTTAATTTTGCTTTAATTCTTAGAAGATGGAAAAATAGCTCTATTTCTTTTCACCAATATCTCTAAAGAAAAATTTTAAATTCTGAAATATTTGAATGATTGAAACTGAATGTAGAAAATAACCATTTAAATTCTGTCATAGATCCAGTTAATATATTATTATGAATTACTGCAGTTGTTTTAAAAATAGCTCTCTGGCTGAATACAACCATTTAAGAGCCTCTGAATACTAAGCTCAGGCAACTATTTCCTTGCTTTTGAAGATTCTACTGAAATTACAGGAAATTTTTAACAAAAGTAGCAAAGAAGCAATATTATCATTTGAAATGAGGAAAAGTTTTTATCACAACAACAAAAGGTTAAGGGAATTCCTAGAAAATAGAAACAAGGTGGTAAGACCAAAGAAGAAAGGAAAGAAAACTTGGCCTTGGGTGCCAGACAGAACCACCGGTGATTTTCTAGAAACTCTGAGGCCAGAATCTACTTGTATACAAGTCAGAGTGGGCCAGGGAGCAAATGGTAGATTATTCATGAAAAAGCAGCCTCTTTATTTCTCATGTAAATAAACAGACTGGCAGCAATGACTTTCAACCTTATGGTCTGGCTAGAACTTCTCTAGAAAGGGTTTTTGCAATTGACCTCAGGGGTGAGTTCACTGGGTGGATCTAAGAGAGAAGTACAGTGGAATTTGAAATAAACATAGATTTTAAACAATGGATGCAGGAAAAGTTCTCTGGCCAGAGCCTAAGGCTTAACGTCATTGCTGGACTTTATGTTTATGGTATTTTTCTTCCAATAGCTGACACCCTTCTTAAAAATTTTGATGAAGGCACCTTCTTACTCTCATCAGAAGATATCAATGACAGGCTTTTTGACAATAATCAGCTCTCATATTTCTTTCTCAGAAGATCATTAAACTGTTTACTGATTAAAATGTTTAGAGTAGCAGTTGTCTAGTCATGCCATAGGAACAATCAAATAAAGGTATGCACAATGGCAATAGTGCCATAACTGCCTAAGAGCAAATCAGAATACAGTTCTACTGCTGCCAGGATGCACCTGGATTTCAGAAGTGTTATGATGTGAGAATGTGGACATCTTGAGATTGATGAAATATGATACAAACACAAATGTATGTATGTGTGTGTTTATGAACAGCGCTTAGCAAATATTAAGCCGTCTCTGTGTATTAGCTATAAATACTACGATTATTATTATTACTTGAAAGATACTATAGATGAATGATTTTGTGTGCTCTGGGTTTGAAATGTGTTTAAAATCACCTTTTTCTATTGCAGAAAAATCTGAAGGTTCCTTTTTTTAATTAATTTATTTTTTTAGTTTGGTATCATTAATCTACAGTTGCAGGTGCAACATTATGGTTATTAAACTCCCCACTTGATCGGGTCCCCCCACCAACCCCATTACAGTCACTGTCCATCAGCGTAGTGAGATGCTGTAGAATCACTACTTGTCATCTCTGAGTTGTACAGCCCTCCCCTGGCGCCCCAACATTGTGTCTGGTAATTGTAATGCCCTTTTTTCCCCTTGTCCCACACTTTCCACCCATCCTCCCCAGTCCCTTTCCCTTTGGTAACTGTTAGTCCGTTCTTGGGTTCTGTGAGTCTGCTGCTGTTTTGTTCCTTCAGTTTTTTTTTTCTTCACTCTTATGCTCCACAAATGAGTGAAATCATTTGATACTTGTCTTTTTCGGCTTGGCTTATTTCACTGAACATAATACCCTCTAGCTCCATCCATGTTGTTGCAAATGGTAGGATTTGTTTTCTTCTTATGGCTGAATAATATTCCATTGTGTATATGTACCACTTATTCTTTATCCATTCATCTACTGATGGACACTTAGGTTGCTTCCATTTCTTGGCTATTGTAAATAGTGCTGCGATAAACATAGTGGTGCATATGTCTTTTTCAAACTGGGCTGCTGCACTCTTAGAATATTCCTAGGAGTGGGATTCCTGGGTCAAATGGTATTTCTATTTTGAGTTTTTTGAGGAACCTTCATACTGCTTTCCACAGTGGTTGAACTAATTTGCATTCCCACCAGCAGTGTAGGAGGGTTCTCCTATCTCCACATCCTCGCCAACATTTGTTGTTGTTTGTGTTTTGGATGTTGGCCATCCTCACTGGTGTGAGGTGATACATCATTCTGGTTTTAATTTGAATTTCTCTGATGATGAGTGATGTGGAGCATCTTTTCATGTGCCTGTTGGCCATCTGAGTTGAATTTCTTCTTTGGAGAAGTGTCAATTCATATCCTCTGCCCATTTCTTAATTGGATTATTTGCTTTTTGTTTGTTGCGGTGCATGAGTTCTTTATATATTTTGGATGTCAACCCCTTATCTGACGTCATTTATGAATTTATTCTCCCAAACTGTAGGATGTCTTTTTGTTCTACTGGTGGTATCCTTTGCTGTGCAGAAGCTTTTCAGCTTGATATAGTCCCACTTGTTCATTTTTGCTTTTGTTTGCCTTCCCCAGGGAGATATGTTCATGAAGAAGTCACTCATGTTTATGTTCAAGAGATTTTTGCCTATGTTTTTTTCTAAGAGTTTTATGGTTTCATGACTTACATTCAGGTCTTTGATCCATTTTGAGTTTACTTTTGTATATAAGGTTAGAGAGTAGTCCAGTTTCCTTCTCTTACATGTAGCTGTCCACTTTTGCCAGCACCAGCTGCTGGAGAGGCTGTCATCTCCCCATTGTATATCCAAGGCTCTATTAATTGACCGTATATGTTTGGCTTAATGTCTGGATTTTCAATTCTGTTCCACTGGTCTGTGGGTCTGTTCTTGAGCCAATACCAAATTTTCTTAATTACTGTGTCTTTGTAATAGAGCTTGAAGTCAGGGAGCGTAATTCCCCCTGTTTTATTTCTCCTTCTCAGGATTGTTTTGGCTGTTCGGGGTCTTTTGTGATTCCATATGAATTTTAGAAGTATTTGTTCCTGATCATTGAAGAATGCTGTTGGTATTTTGATAGGGATTGCATTGAAACTGTAGATTGCTTTACGTAGTGTAGCCATTTTCACAGTATTTATTCTTCCTAGCCAAGAGCATGGGATGAGTTTCCATTTGATAGTGTCCTCTTTAATTCCTCTTTGGAGTGTCTTGTAGTTTTCAGGGTACAGGCCTATCAGTTCCTTCGTTAGGTTTATTCCTAGGTATTTTATTCTTTTGGATGCAATTGTGAATGGAATTGTTTTCCTGATTTCCCTTTCTATTAGATCATCATTAGTGTATAGGAAAGCAACAGATTTCTGTTAATTTTGTATCCTGCAACTTTGCTGAATTCAGATATTAGTTCTAGTAGTTTTGGAATGGAATCTTTAGGACTTTTTATGTACAATAGCATGTCATCTGCAACTAGTGACAATTTGACTTCTTCTTTACCAATCTGGATGCCTTGTATTTCTTTGTTTTGTCTGACTACTGTGGCTAGGACCTCCAGTTCTATGTTGAATAACAGTGGAGAGAGTGGGCATCCCTGTCTTGTTCCCTATCTTAGATGAAAAGCTTTCAGCTTTTCGCTGTTAAGTATGATGTTGGCTCTGGGTTTGTCATATATGGCCTTTATGATGTTGAGGTACATCCCCTCTATACCCATTTTGTTGAGAGTTTTTATCATGAATGGATGCTGAATTTTGTCAAATGCTTTTCAGCATCTATTGAGATGATCATGTGGTTTTTGTTCTTCTTTTTGTTGATGTGGTGGATGATGTTGATGTATTTTCGAATGTTGTACCATCCTTGCATCCCTGAGATGAATCCCACTTGATCATGGTGCATGATCCTCTTGATGTATTTTTGAATTCAGTTTGCTAATATTTTGTTGAGTATTTTGGCGTCTATGTTCATCAGGGATATTGGTCTGGAATTTTCTTTTTTGGTGAGGTCTTTACCAGGTTTAGGTATTAGAATGATGCTGGCTTCATAGAATGAGTTTGGACGTATACCCTCCTCTTCTATTTTTTGGAAAACTTTGAGGAGAATCGGTATTATTTCTTCTCTGTGTGTCTGGTAGAATTCAGAGGTGAATCCGTCTAGCCTGGGGGTTTTGTTCTTGGGTAGTTTTTTGATTATAAATTCAGTTTCGTTGCTGGTGATTGGTCTGTTTAGATTTTCTGTGGTCAGTCTTCGAAGGTTGTATTTTTCTATGAAGTTGTCCATTTCTTCTATGTTTTCCAGCTTGTTAGCATATAGATTTTCATAGTATTCTCTTATAATTCTTTGTATTTCTGTGTTGTCCGTAGTGATTTTTCCTTTCTCATTTCTGATCCTGTTTATGTGTGTAGATTCTCTTTTTCTCTTAATAAGTCTGCCTAGGGGTTTATCTATTTTGTTTATTTTTTCAAAGAACCAGCTCTTGGTTTTATTGATTTTTTTCTATTGTTTTATTCTTCTCAATTTTATTTATTTCTTCTCTGATCGTTATTATGTCCCTCCTTCTGCTGACTTTGGGCCTCATTTGTTCTTCTTTTTCAAATTTCAATAATTGGGTCTTTATCCATTTGGGCTTTTTCTTCCTTCTTTAAGTATGCCTGGATTGCAATATACTTTCCTCTTAGAATTGCCTTTGCTTCATCCCACAGAAGTTACAGCTTTGTGTTATTGTTGTCATTAGTCTCCATATATTGTTTGATCTCTGTTTTAATTTGGTCATTTATCCCTTGATTATTTAGGAGCATATTGTTAAGTCTCCATGTATTTGTGAACCGTTTTGTTTTCTTTCTACAATTTATTTTTAGCTTTGCACCTTTGTGATCTGAGAAGTTGGTTGGTAGAATTTCAATATTTTTGAATTTTCTAAGGTTCTTTTTGTGGCCTAGTATGTGGTCTATTCTGGAAAATGTTCCATGTGCACCTGAGAAGAATGTGTATCCTGTTGCTTTGGGGTGTAGAGTTCTGCAGATGTCTGTTAGGTCAGTCTGTTCTAGCGTGTTTTTCGTGCCACTGTGTCTTTACTTATTTTCGGTCTGGTTGATCTGTCATTTAGAGTGGCTGGTGTGTTGAAATCTCCTAAAATGAATGCATTGCTTTCTATTTTCTCCTTTAATTCTGTTAGTATTTGTTTCACATATGTCGGCACTCCTGTGTTGGGTGCATATATATTTATAATGGTTATATCCTCTTGATGGACTGACTCCTGTATCATTATGTAATGTCCTTCTTTATCTCTTGCTTCTTTCTTAGTTTTGAAATCTATTTTGTCTGATACAAGTACTGCAACACCTGCTTTTTTCTCCTTGTTGTTTGCATGAAATATCTTTTTCCATCCCTTCACCTTTAGTCTGTGTTATCTTTGGGTTTGAGGTGAGTCTCTTATAAGCAGCATATAGATGGGTCTTGCTTTTTTATCCATTCTGTTACTCTGTGTCTTTTGATTGGTGCATTCAGTCCATTTACATTTAGGGTGATTATCGATAGATATGTATTTATTGCCATTGCTAGCTTTAGATTCATGAGGACCAAAGGTTCAAGGGTAGCCTCTTTACTAACTAACAGTCTAACTTAATTTTCTTAAATTATTATAAACACAGTCTGATAATTCTTTATTTCTGTCCTTTATTATTCTTCCTCCTCCATTCTTTATATACTAGGTGTTTTATTCCATACTCTTTTATGTTTCCTTTGACTGTTTCTGTGGATAGTTGATTTTACTTTTTGCCTTTAGTTAGTATTTGGATGGTCTGCTTTCTTTGCTATAATTTTATTTTCTCTGGTGACATCTGTTTAGCCTTAGGAGTGCTTCCATCTAGAGCGGTCCCTTTAAGATATCCTGTAGAGTTGGTTTATGGGAGGCAAAGCCCCTCAGCTTTTGCTTGTCTGGGAATTGTTTAATCCCTCAAATTTAAATGATAATCATGCTGGATACAATATTCTTGGTTCAAGGCCTTTCTGTTTCATTATGTTAAATATGTCATGCCATTCTCTTTTGGCCTCTAAGGTTTCTGTTGAGAAGTCTGATGATAGTTTGATGGGTTTTCCTTTGTAGGTGATCTTTTTTCTCTCTCTAGCTGCCTTTAATACTCTGTCCTTATCTTTGATCTTTGCCATTTTAATTATTATGTGTCTTGGTGTTGTCTTCCTTGGGTCCCTTGTGTTGGGAGATCTGTGGGCTTCCGTGGTCTGAGAAACTATTTCCTTCCACAGCTTGGGGAAGTTTTCAGCAATTATTTCTTCAAAGACACTTTCTATCCCTTTTTCTCTCTCTTCTTCTTCTGGTACTACTATAATGAGTATATTGTTCCGTTTGGATTGGTCACACAGTTCTCTTAATTTTCTTTCATTCCTAGAGATCCTTTTATCTCTCTCTGCCTCAGCTTCTCTGTATTCCTGTTCTCTGATTTCTATTCCATTAACAGTCTCTTGCACCTTGTTCAGTCTGCTCCTAAGCCCGTCAATCGTTGTCTGATTTCCGCATCGTGTTTCCTCACTTCCTCCCTTAGCTCTTGCATATTTCTCTGTAGATCCATCAGCATGGTTATGACTTTTATTCTGAATTCTTTTTCAGGAAGATTGTATAAGTCTATCCCATCAGGCCTCTTCTGTCGGGTTGTCTTGCTAATCTTTGTACCATATTCCTCTGTCTTTTCATGGCGATAGATGTGGTCAGGGGTATGCGCCATGTGTGTCAGCTGAAAGAACAACGTCCCTTCCTGCTTGTTGTTCTCCTTGCCGTTTTCAGGGGCCTGAGATGTTTTCCAGCACACCGGGAGGCAGTCTCTTGAATAATCCCCTAAACCGCCTGTGTGTGGGCTGCCTCTGCTTAGCCTATAGTACTGTGGGGGTTTGCAGTCTCGTTGGGTGCATTCTGGTCCCCTTGGTGCCTTCTGAACCTGGTTCTGGTCCTCTTCCTGCTTAGCTGCGCGCCACCCGGGGAACTGATTCTGTGAGGTTGCTGTGGGCGGGGCCACTCCTCCACTGTTCCGCAGCAGTGGTGGCTCCCCTGGACCCTTTGCGGCTCTGGCCACGCGTGGGGAAACGAATGGCAGGCTGCTGATCTCCATGGGAAGCCTCGGCATGGCTGCTTTGCCCGGCCGCCGGCCAGGGGATTGGAAATTCCCCAAGACTCCCAGCCTGCTGGGCTGAGTGCGCTGGGATGATTTTGTTCTGCTGTTGGGCCCTTGTCTCTTTAGGACTTTTAAAAAAGCACACGTTTTCTTTTTCCCAGGGAGCCAGCTTAGGGGACCCGCTTGCAGTCTCCATCTCAGATCCTGCACTTCTATTTCTCTAATCTCCGATACACCTCGTGATGCGTGTCAATGCTCCCGGTGCAGATCACCAGGGCTGGTTATTTGGCGGGCCTGTGCTTCCACTCCCTCCCCACTCTGAATCTTTTCCTCCTGCTGGTGTGCTGGAGTGGGGGAGTGCTCGGGTCCTGCCAGGTCGCAGCTTTGTATCTTACCCGCTTCGTGAGGCACTGAGTTCTCGCAGATGTAGCTGTAGCCTGGCTGTTTTACTGTATCTTCTGGTCTCTCTTTTAGGAATAGTTGTATTTGTTGTATTTTCACAAATATATATGGTTTTGGAAGGAGATTTCCGCCGCCCTGCTCATGCC